>BCNH02000007.1:4657109-4667315 GCA_001662345.2 Metrosideros polymorpha var. glaberrima | reverse complement strand
AATGTGCCTCAGGTCTAAGGATTATTTACACAAGAGTAGAGCATGAACGATTAAACATTGACCATGCTAAAAGCTTCCATGTTACTAATCGTTCAATGCGTGTCACGTTCAGTGAACTTGTCTTGTACAAGCACCTGTGTTCTAACTCGGGCGTCACAATACCCAATGACTCGTCATTCCCTTAAGCATCCAATACTTAATTGTGAAGTTACGAACACACCAGTCTCAACAGGATCATTAATATCCACTTAGTGATCCATCGACTGGGAATAGTTTAAAAATTCAGTTTAACTGTGAACCCGTCACACATATTCTTAACGTCTTAAGAATACGTCCAGTCACAACTGATCTTATGGAATCATTCATATATATTAAATAATTGGACAAATGAATGAATACGTCTTTGCCATTAATTAAATAATAAGAAAGTACAACTTAAATCCCTAACATGTAACTATTACACGGTTGCTTTAGGGCATACATCTAATAGTGTTATCTCGAGGTCTTGGTCCATAGGGACCCCGAACCGCACCTGTCTACCTTCCATTCTGTGGTCCTGAAAAGCAGTTAACAACAACGAGTGAGATAAAATCTCAGTAAGTTAACAACCTAAGCCTCGTATAGGATGCTGATTCGCCTAGAGCATACCCTAAACATGCAGCTTATTGTCGATGGCAGATCAATAGTGAGTAATTCTCGCTCTACTTAATCTATAACAGGTTCGAGCAACTCAACTCATTTAATAGACAAACCGCATGCATTCTTACCTCGCCTTGGCACATACCTTGCATGGTATGAGTTATGGCATTCTATAAACAATGCATCAGACAAGGCACATAATGGAAACACATAACATAATTTCTTATGCGCAATGCATCCAAGCATATTCCACTTTATTGCATAGTGATTATGACCGCTTTCGGCCACGGCACAACCCGAAGGTTGGTAGTCTCGACTACTCTAGGCCACGGTACAACTGGAAGGTTGGCGGTCTTCCGGCATGACCAGGCATCGTCCCGCCCCATCGGGCACGGCAACATTTCAACCTCCTAGAAGTTCGGGCATGGCCACACCTCGACATCCCTTGAAGATAGACGGCATTCCCTAAGGAGAATCGATCCGACTTCTACCATGATCCGTCATCCGACCCTACCGAGCATCAGATAAAATTGGGCATCATCCCTAAAAACAATTGGGGGTCCATACTCTTTGTGGTCACACGAGCACACCAATCATGCATATCAATATCATTTCTTCTTTCTTTTAGCCAGTGCAATCATAATACGTGCTCATGCCATGATTCGTGCTCATACGTCGAACTTATGACAATCTTTCACACGTAAAAATGCAATAATAAAATCACACATAATCACATGGACATGCATATCCCATTAAACTTTACGTACTTCATTTCCCAAGCATCCTAGATTATTCCAACATGTAAAATTTGACATCCAAGCACGACACCTCTTGAGTTACCATCTATATGCCAAAAATTGCGTTCTTTTCAACTGGAAAACAATAGTTCAAGAAACAATCATCTTCCCAAGGCAATCCTAACAACATAAAATCATGTATAAAAATACCATATAACTCAAGTACAAAACACATTAATTAACAACTTATCACCCAAACTTTGATAGCTTATCAATAATTCCTCGATAGCTTATCACCTATTTGACGACAGCTTATTATCCATTTTATGATAGCTTATCACCTAATTACCGATAGCTTATCATCCTTTTGATGATAGCTTATCACCTAATTACCGATAGCTTATCATCCCTTTGATGATAGCTTATCATCCAAATGTCGAGAGCTTATCATCCCTTTGATGATAGCTTATCACCTAATTACCGATAGCTTATCATCTATTTGATGATAGCTTATTACTTTTCCTTGATAGGTTATCACTTCCACTTATCACTTTCCTTGATAACCTATCACCATCACTTATCATTTTATGATAACTTATCACCCTTTTCTACTCCATTTATTATGATAGCCTATCAACTAATCCATCCATAATTAGTTCTAAACCTCACTTAATCTAATCCTAAATGCAATTAACAACCTAACCAAAGATTAGGGAGTTAACTCACTAGTTTAATGGTGGCAATGAACGGTAAGAGGGCGGCTTTGCTCGGCATGGCAACGGCACGGCTTGGCTCAGCTTAGGCTTGGCGGTATGGCACGGTGAACAGCGGATTGGTGCGGCGGTGAGAGCATGGTGGCGGGGCTTGACTCAGTGAGTGGATGGCAACAACGATGATTTGAACTATGGCAAGGGCTCGGCATGGCGGCGACAAGGTGAGGGGTGGTGGTGAAAGAGAGAAAATCAGAGGAAGGAGAGAGAGAGAGTGTGTGTGTGTGTGTGTGTGTGTGTGGCGTGAGAGAGTGAGAGAGCTAGGGTAATGGCCAATATCTTCCAAGGCCTTTCTTCTTCACCAAGTTTGCATTATTGAAACCATAAATGCAACTCCAAATCTTTTCAAATTTAACTCATAAAATCCAAAATAATATTAAGGCAAATAATTGAAGAGAAAGAAAGAAGAAAGAAAGAAAGAAAGAGAGCGAGTGAGTGAAAGTCTTCTACTCCAAGATGTCCCTTACTTCTTCACCAAGTCTTCATTTACATTTATCAAAATTGTCTCTTACCCATAAATATGACCCCTAAATTCAAAGTTTCTAGAAGGGTTAATATGGTAATTTCCATTCTTGATACTATTCACGTGGGCTTGGGCTTGAATTTAACGGGCTTATTGAGCTTGATAACCAAATAGGCTCTTTATTTGGGCCAAAAATGGGCTTTTGAAGCCAAAACTGTAATTTCCTCTTGTTAGGCCTCTTGATGGCTGAATTTTGAAGAAATGAGGCCCATTGGGCCTTGCCAAACCCGTGGGCTCTCTTTAGTTCTCAATTTCCGACTTACTGTCACTTATCCAAAAATTTAGGGTTTACCTATAAATTTTGAGATTTTGATAACATAATGTCCAAACTCTCCATCGGACTAGAATTCGTGGTTAAAATCCATCAAATTCGATTTTAGTACATTGGTCGAAATTTAGGGATATCACACTTTTGATTGTTTGAAGGCTTGGATAGTTGCAAAGGGATATACGCAAACATATGGTGTTGATTATGATGACACTTTCTCACCTGTGGCCAAAATCCCTTCTATTCGTGTCTTTATTTCCCTAGCAACACGCTTTGGCTGGCTTCTTCATCAGTTGGATGCAAAAAATGCCTTCTTGCACGGTGATTTGGCTGAGGAGGTGTACATGGAGCAGCCATCTGGATTTATTACTCAAGGGGAGAATTTGGTATGTCGTTTACATAAGGCTTTGGATGGACTCAAGCGAACTCCCCGTGCTTGGTTTGGTAGCTTCATTGATGCTGTTATCAAGTTCTGATTAAAAGTGGTGTCCAGTAAATCATTTAGTCTTTAGTTCTGTCTCCTCGACTAGTTGTATCCTTCTAGTGTTAGATGTAGATGACATTATCATTACTAGTTGTGATTCAAATGGTATTCAATGACTTAAGTAGTTTCTGCATACAGAGTTCAGTACTAAAGACCTTGGACGTTTGCAATATTTTCTTGGTATTGAGGTTGCCTACTCACATCCAGGTATCAATTTATCACAGCGAAAATATGTACTCGACATTCTTGATGAGGTTGGATTTCTTGAAGTAAAGCCGGTTAATACTCCTATGGAACCCAATGTGAAACTTGATGCAGAACATGGAGAATTATTACATGATCTAGTGAAATATCGGAGATTAGTGGGTAAGTTGAACTATCTTACTGTCACAAGACCTGATATATCTTTTGCTGTCAGTGTAGTGAGTCAGTTTATGAGTTCTCCTCGTACTACTCACTGGGATGCTGTACTTTGAATTATCAAGTACTTGAAGGGAGCACCAAGTAAATGACTAATTTTCAAGAATTATAGCCATTTGAACACTACAGGTTTCTCTGATGCAGATTGGGCTGGATGTCCTACTGATAGGAGATCTACGTAGCGCTATTGTGTATTTCTCGGAGGTAATTTAATTGCCTGTAAGAGCAAGAAACAACATGTGATAACCTGATCAAGTGCTGAAGTTGAATATAGAGTTATGGCACATGGGACAGGTGAATTGCTCGAGTTGAAGATGTTATTGTCAGAAATAGGTATGTCAACATCAGATCCATCAGTATTATGTTGTGATAATCAATCAACTATTCATATTGCGAATAATGCTGTCTTCCATGAGCGAACCGAGCACATTGAAGTTCCTCGTCACTTTGTATGAGAAAAAGTTCAGAAAGGAGAGATCATTCTTCAACATACAAGATCGGAGGATCAACTTGCAGATATCTTCACTAAATCTCTACAGGGCAGTAGACTGAGATTTTTATGTAATAAGTTGGGATTATTTGATATCTATGTCCCAACTTGAGGGGGAGTGTTAGAAAATATGTAAATGAGTGTAGAATAGTCATTTTATGTTTAGAGTTGCTTATATATATGTCCTTGTAATCCTTTTATTAATGATAAGAAAACACTATCATCTCTTCGAACAAGATACTGATAAATGATTGTGCTCACATGGAGGTTCCCAGTCACGCAATCAAATTTCATATTCTGGCGAGGCCGATGAGCTCCATCAACCTAAAGGTCATTACCTTCATGGTTGCCTAGGTCGAGTTTCACAGAGAGAGGGAGACGCAAAAACGATCAGGAGGTAGGTAGAGAGAAAGAGAGAGAGATGCGACAGTGATCAGTGGGAAGGCCCCACGCAATGCGAGCATCAGGACATGGTGGGTGGTCCTCGTGAAGGTCAGTGGCGCCTTCGGTAAGGCACCATAGCATGACGGAGCCACAATGGTGAGGCTGGCTCTGTGGAGAGAGAGAGAGAGAGAGTTCAGGCATTCTTGGGTAATTTGGGTGAATTGGGTCTTCAACTCATTGCTTCTTCCGTTATTCGTAAATCATTTAAGAACGGGGAAAATTTTCCTTCACTTATTTTCGATAGAAACTCCAAATGTTCATGGCCCTGTGTAGTTAATTTTGAAAAGTAGTCCACACCAACCCTGGCAAAAACTTGGTAGAAACCGCTAATGACAAACTCGAGGTTGGATTTGAAGCACTTTTTTAAATTGAGGATAGTTTCAATTGAAGCTGTAGTTTGGGCATAGATTCTAGACTTTACAACTATAAGTCTCCGGGGATTGATTTGAAATGAGTCTATCAAATATATGTATTTGTACAAGATAACATAGACGTAGAAAAAAAGCTAGATTGCATACACAGCAAAGAAGAAAAGGAAAAAGAGAGCAAAATAAGATTTCGTTTGTTTCTTGAAAAATGAACGATTTGAAAATTTTCTTTCCTAAAAGTGATCGCTTGAAATAAATTGTTAATGAAAAAATATTTTCATTATCGACGACAACTTATGTCCAAATATCTTTGTGGACAATTAAAAAAATCCAATTATTTGTAAGCGATACAAGTAATCATTTTTAAAAAATATTTTCTACGTCATTTATTTTTCGCAAAACAAACGGAGCCTAATATACTTTTGAGTGCAGGAATAGATAACAATTATAGTTGTTGAAGCTCCATCATTCTTCTCGTCTTTTATTCTATTAAATATTTTGTGTCTTGTCATGCGAACATTAAAGTGTTTAAGCACGAAGTTCTCTCTTGTCCTAATTTTGCGCTTATTCCAATAAGCTGTATGGTGACGTTTTTAACCACACATGAAACTCATGGATAATGCCATCACGTCGATTTCAACGCAGTTGGTGGGTTTTTTGGATGATTGTGACATTTGGTTTTGTTGTAATATTAACGCGGAAATGATAGAATCTTGCAAATAAGTCAACGCAAAATACCAGAGAAATAAACGAGGAATAATAAGGACACCAAAGATTTACGTGATTCGGTCCGAGTATCGATACCTACATCCACGGGGAGAGCCAGCAATAAATAATCCACTATAATCGGAGAATCCGGAGTTACAATCGCTCAATACGCTCGAGTGTTTCCCACACCTAGATTACACCCAAACCCAAAGTGTTTACAAATAAAACAACTCGATTCAGATGTAAATTCAAAACACAAATCTCTGCGTTCACAAAGACGTCCACACGGCTGAAAAATAAGAACGTTCGTGCGTTCTCCTTTTTTTTCTTCCCCGCGGCGATGCTCTCTCTTGAAGGACTGCTCTGTGCATTGCGTCCAACAGGTATATATAAAAAGAAGTCCCATGTTTGCACGGCAACCAATAAAGGAAAGTCAAATCTCTAAGATAACTCTTCTTCATTCGGTCAGACCTGGATTAAAGATTTTCTCTCTTAACCAATCAAGATTTGAAATCTTGAGAAGCTGCCCATGGACGTCTCCTCTATATTCTCTGTCGTAGCTTTATTATTTATCTCCAAAGAAAATAATTCAACCGCCCAAGACAAAATCCGAATTTTACATAAATCAAAATTCTCCAAATGAATTGACTCTAGATACGGGCTCAAACACGAGACATAATTTAGCAATTCTCCACCTTGGCTCGACGTTTGAAACCAAGTCATAGCGCTCGTCATCCATGCTGCTCTCCCAACGCCCCGACGGGCGCTTACTCTCTACAGACGCCAATTGAGCTCAAGCAAAGCTTGAGCTTCGCCAAAGGAACAGGCTTAGTCATCATGTTTGTAGGATTATCCGCTGTCGCTATCTTTTTCACAACAACTTTACCCTTCGCTAAGACATCTCGGATGAAGTAGTACCTAATGTTGATATGCTTTGTTCACTCATGATAAATCGGATTATACGCCAGATGTATCGCACCTTGGTTGTCACAATGTATATCAACACTTTTCTGTTCTAACCCAAAGTCCGAGAGCAAACCTTGTAACCATATCGCCTCTTTCACTATAAAGGTCATTGCCATGTACTCTGCCTCAGTCGAAGACAGGGCAACGTGATCCTGTAAGGATGCCTTCCAACTAACTACACCACCTACTAGCGTAAATACATACCCTGCTAAAGATCTGCATTCATCCAAGTCACCAGCGTGATCTGAATCCACATAACCAGTGGTCTCATTGCCATTACCTTCCCTTCGGTATACAATACCAACGTTTGCAGTCCCCTTTAAATATCTGAGGATCCACTTCACAGCTTCCCAATGAACTTTACCAGGTCACTTCATATAACGACTGACCATGCTCACTGCTTGTGAAATATCAGGCCTAGTACAAACCATAGCATACATAATACTACCCACTGCACTAGAATATGGAACACGGGACATACGTTCCTCCTCCTCCTCAGTCTACGGTAATAACTTAACTGAAAGTTTAAAATGCTTTGCTAAAGGTGTACTCACAGATTTTGCCGACTGCATATTAAAACGTGCAACAATCTTTTTAATATATTTCTTTTGAGATAGACGTAAAATTCCTACAATCCTGTCTCGCAAAATCTCCATACCCAATATTTTCTTTGCAGCACCTAAATCTTTCATCTCAAATTCAGCACTCAACTGCCGCTTCAGCACATCAATATCAGACATATTCTTAGCTGCTATCAACATATCATCAACATATAATAATAGATAAATCAAAGATCCATCCTCCAATCTCCTAAAGTAAACACAGCTATCCATATGACTTTTAGAATAGTCCTGACTAGCCATGAAAGAATCAAAACGCTTACACCACTGCCTAGAGATTGTTTCAGCCCATATAAAGATTTCTTTAGTAAACAAACATGATCTTCCTTACCCGGAATAGCCAATCCCTCAGGCTGCCTCATGTAAATCTGCTCCTCCAACTCACCATGAAGAAAAGCAGTTTTTACATCTAGCTGCTCCAGCTCGAGATCCTGTGCAGCAACTAAGGCAAGTAATATACGTATAGAAGTATGTCTTACCACAGGAGAGAACACCTCATTGTAGTCAATGCCTTCCCGCTGTGTATACCCCTTCGCAACAAGTCTCGCCTTATACATCGCTGCCTCGACATCGGGAATGCCTTCCCATTTGTAGACCCATTTACTTCCAACAATTTTCTGGCTCTTGGGTACTTTGACTAGCTCCCATGTCTGATTTCGATAGAGAGATTCCATCTCTTCACTAATAGCCCCTAACCATTGCGACGACTCAGAACTAGCCATCACCTCAGAGAAAGACGAAGGCTCATCTATCTCCACCTCATCACCTACAATCAGTGCATAAGCAATATCTGTATAACCATAACGCAACGGTGGTTTAATTTTCCTTCTCTCTCTGCCTACGGCTATAGTGTGCTGCGGCTCTGTTGGTTGTTCAGTATCACCGACTTCAAGAACTGCGGCCTCATCTACAGTCATCTACAGTCTCAACTTCTGTTACCTCCGAGGTCTCCGGAGTCTCCACCTGAAGCTCTACCTTACTATTAACACCACGATCCGTCTGCTCTACTGGTAGTGTCTTAGGACTCCTCTCTCGAAGCATTACAGTCTCGTCGAAGATCACATCTCTGCTGATTATAAAATCGGGTGATCTGGGATCAGTGCACCACAGCCGGTAGCCTTTCACCCCATGTGCATAACCCAGAAATATGCACTTCTTAGCCTTCGGCTCAAGTTTACCATCACTCGCATGAGCATACGCAGGACATCTGAATATTTGTAATCCGGAGTAATCAACAGGTTTCCCTGACCATACTTCCTTAGGAGTTCTCCACTCAATAGCAGATGATGGAGATCGATTAACCAAGTAACAAGACATATTTATTGCTTCGGCCCAAAATTCCTTACCTAATCCTACATGCGAAAGCATGCATCGAGCTCGCTTAAGCAAAGTTCTGTTCTTTCGTTCTGCGACGCCATTCTGTTGTGGTGTCCCAGGCACTGTGCGGTGTCTCACAATCCCTTCTTTCTCGCAGAACTCGGTAAAATCTTTACTACAGAACTCCATGCCATTATCGGTTCTCAGGCACTTGATCTGCTTATTTGACTCCTTCTCAATCAATGCCTTAAATTTCTTAAATCGATCAAACACATCAGATTTATGCTTAAGAAAATAAACCCATACCTTTCTGGAATAATCGTCGATAAAAGTCAGCATATAACAGGCACCTCCTTTTGAAGGAACAGGAGACGGGCCCTAGACGTCTGAATGAATATATTCAACCTGTTGCTTAGTCGAATGAAAAGCTGTAGTAAATTTAACCCGGCGCTGCTTCCCAAAGATGCAGTGCTCACATAAGTCTAGCTTCCCTGTTTTCTGACCCTTCAACAACCCTTTCTCACTCAGCATCGTCATACCTGCCTCACTTATGTGCCCTAATCGCATATGCCATAATTCAGTCAAATCAGAATCTGACTTACCTGATAAAATTGCAACAGCTCCTGTCACGGTCTCTCCTAGTAGATGATAAAGAGAACTCACTTTCTTTCCTTTCATCACTGTCATAGCACCTCGAGAGATCTTCAGTACTCCACCTTCAGCGGTATACTTACACCCGATATCATCGAGTGTCCCTAAAGAAATAAGGTTCTTCTTGAGCTCCGGTACATGCCTTACGTCTGTCAGTGTGCGCACCACCCCATCGTGCATCTGAATCGAACTGCCCCTATCCCCACAACCTTGCAAGTTGCGTTATTCCCCATTAGAACGCTACCACCATCTGCAGTTTGGTAAGTAGTAAACCAGTTCCTATGAGGCATCATATGATAAGAACACCCCGAATCTAGCACCCATTCGTCTCCTGACGAACTAGTAGTCGCACATAAGACGGCTTCTGCATCACTAGTACTCTCCTCAGCAACGTTCGCCACATTGCTTGTGGCATTCTGCTTATTACCTTTATTTCTCAGCTTTGGACAATCTCTCCTGAAGTGTCCCTCCTCGTGACATTCAAAGCACTTCACGCGTCCCTTGGACTTTCTATGGCGTGACTTTGACCTGCTTTTACCTCTGCTGTTACTGGACCCCCGATGTTGTTCTCTACCTCGAATCACCAGTCCCCGCGCTACATCCTACGCTAGACTGTCATCTCGTAACTTTCTCTGCCACTCTTTAGAGAATAAGGCGGACTTTACCTCTTCCAAAGTAATCGTAGTACGCCCCTGCAACAAAGAATCAGTAAAGTGCTTCCATGACTCAGGTAAAGAAGCTAACAACATCATGCCCTGTTCTTCATCATCAAGAATCTTACCGACATTCTTTAAATCCATC
>BCNH02000007.1:4576833-4656843 GCA_001662345.2 Metrosideros polymorpha var. glaberrima | reverse complement strand
ACGCATCTTGACGCTCCATAACCTAAAGTTGTTCCTCCCGTTAAACTTCTCAATTTCTGCTTTCACTCCAGACATAATTGCAGTAGCAGAATTTCCAGATAATAATCAGACAAGCAAAAGCCCCAAATCACAATCTAGAAAAATCTAACTTAGCTCTGATACCAATTGTAGTAATATTAACGCGGAAACAATAGAATCTTGCAAATAAGTCCACGCAAAATACCAGAGAAATAAACGAGGAATAATAAGGACACCAGAGATTTACGTGGTTTGGTCCGAGTATCGGTACCTACATCAACGGGGAGAGCCAGCAACAAATAATCCACTATAATTGCAGAATCCGGAGTTACAATCGCTCAATACGCTCGAGTGTTTCCCACACCTAGATTACACCCAAACCCAAAGTATTTACAAATAAAACAACTCGATTCAGATGTAAATTCAAAACACGAATCTCTGCGTTCACAAAGACGTCCGCACGGCTGAAAAATAAGAACGTTCGTGCGTTCTCCTTTTTTTTCTTCTCCGCGGCGATGCTCTCTCTTGAAGGACTGCTCTGTGCATTGCGTCCAACAGGTATATATAAAAAGAAGTCCCATGTTTGCACGGCAACCAATAAAGGAAAGTCAAATCTCCAAGATAACTCTTCTTCATTCGGTCAAACCTGGATTAAAGATTTTCTCTCTTAACCAATCAAGATTTGAAATCTTGAGAAGCTGCCCATGGACGTCTCCTCTATATTCTCTGTCGTAGCTTTATTATTTATCTCCAAAGAAAATAATTCAACCGCCCAAGACAAAATCCGAATTTTACATAAATCAAAATTCTCCAAACGGATTGACTCCAGATACGGACTCAAACACGAGACATAATTTAACAGGTTTGGGGCTTTTAACATTATGCATGCACAATTTAAAATGTTTACTTGTTAGGAAATGCTTCAAAAAAGCTATAATTAACATAAATACTGACATTAAATCTTAACCATGCTTCTCTCATAAGTGACATTAATTTTAGTTTCGACAATTGTAACGATGTTTGCTGTGTACACAACAAAGAATCATTATAAAAGTTTGCCCGAAACCCATTATTCTCATATGGACGGCATACACTATTGTAAAACTTAAGTTTCACCGTCAAAACTCGTTTTTACATAGGATAAACAAACTATATAGGAGGATGCATAGGATGAGCTAGATTTGTCATATTCTATCATTTCACCTATAATTGATGCTCCACGGTAGACTAATTTTAACTAAGACTGCACCGTCTTAAGTCTTAAACTTTATCTCCTTGCAATTCCTCCTCTCTTGTTCACCATGGCCAAGTTCTTCACGAGTGCCACTTTCATCGTCCTGATTTGTCTTTATTTTCTCCTCCTCACTGGTTAGTCCATCTTCAATTTCATTTGAGTGCCAGTAAATAATTTCGTAAAGGCCACGGAGTGCATGAAAATGCAAGAACAAATGAAGAGAAGCGAATACAAGCAAGCATAACTCAAACACAATTTTATTTAAAGCTATTACTGTTGTTATTTGTTTAGCTAGAAAGTAAGATCTATGCTATGTGATAACTCACAAAATTTGTTGCGCTCTTTGTTTGGCTTGAGCATTCATTTAGGCCATGTGCAAATGGTGAAAGGAAAGGTATGTGGTAGATCAAGCAAAACATCTATCGAGGATTGTAGCATTCCCCGTCATTGCGACCAGCATTGCAGGGAATCGGAGGGGGGCATTGCGTGGGACTTGTCAAGCCAGCGACCTCATATCGTATTGTGTGTGCTACTTCAATTGCTAGAGGAAAAAGAAGATGATTTTTCAAATGTTTCACTAGTATGAACACTTGTGTCCTCCATTGAAAGTTTAGATTCCGTGGATGACAATAAAACAATAAAGATATAGAAAATTAAGGGAATATATTAAATATATCTAACAATAATCAAAGCAATACACAAATAAAGATGAAATTGGGAAATGCCAAAAGCTACAAAGCGTTTGTTTTTAACTTTTGCTCGTGGATGCCTTACGCAAATTCCTAACATTTCCTCTTAGTTTTCACATTTGTTCCACGTTCGGGATATTCCACCATTCCATGTTATGTGATGGCACTCCTCTTTATTTTGTCGAACACTTTCCATGGGGAGAACTCTTGCCTTAAAAGAATAGGGCGGGCATGTTCTAGATGTACAGTATGACATTACTTATTTTCCATAGAAAAAATTAATTTTAAAATATTACAATAAAGTTGACGGCATATCTTGAAGTCAGAAAATTCAATGTTGCAAGACGTCACTAGTATGCATGCCCTCATCATTGGCAAAAGATGTCGTTTATGTAAAATTAAGGGTGTGAAGAAAATTTCTTGATAAATGAAAATGATTATCGAAAAAACATTTTCCTATCATTTTCAGATTAGGGAATTCATTTTTCTAATTTTAAGCATGCATATTTTCTTGAATCATAAACAGTTTTACGTTGACTAGTTATTTTTAGTAAACTAAACATGTGAAAGTCTAAAAAGCTAATTCGCGAAAAATTTGTTCACTCAAATAAACACATCCTAAAATAGACTTCCTTTTTTTTTTAATCTATTTTGGCTGGGCAATGTCCTCTAGTAAATGAAGGTAAAATAATGTAAGTCCTATAACACAGTGGACAATATTTTATTAATATATAATTTTCATACACCAACATAATTTCTTTGGCCACTGGTATATGGATGGGGTTAACATGAATTGTGAAAGTTGCCATTGCAGTCGATGTCAAGCCACTGGTAGGATGACAAGATATTTAAAAGGTAAGATGTCATGGGCCTGGTGATCTCGAGCCCTAGAATCAAACTTTGCCCTGACCCATGATCAAGCAATGGTGACAAATAATATTTTTTAGAGCTAGGTAGGCCTAGCTCGGGCCCAATCACATTGGGCTTTATATTCAAAATTAGAGTCACCCATGTTTATCTTTGAGCTTATTAGGCATGGAAGGGCTCGAGATCATCAGGCCCATAACCAGGTTTCTTAAAAAATGAAGTTCACAAAATAGTTTTGTGGAAGAACTTTCTACAATAAAGCTGTATGCATCCACAATTAAGGTGTTCTAAATTTCAAAACTAAAACTCGTGTTGATTTTTATTTGATAAAGTATCACGGTTTGTTTTACAAATTCAAATGAAGAACTAAAAGCTGTAAAATGTACCGCGTAATATAATGGGTGATATATAATTTTATGCCACAAGTTAAAAAATTTGTGGTTGTTAGTATCTCTATTGCCACAAAGAGATTATTTTCGTGCCATCGAACTAAAACTATTAACCCCAACAACTTTTTGTACTGTCTAGAACAATATTCAGTTGCTTACTCAGCCTAATATGAGAAGGCATTATGAAACAGAAGTATGAGGGTCATAATTCAATCGCAGAATACTGGGTTGCACTTTAATACTGAATCAAAGGGTTCATTTATGACAAAAAGTATCAACTTGAGGTAAATTTGTCCTCAGAGTTGGCAAGGTAGCCTGACCGAGTTTGCAATTCTTAAATTGGTGTCTTGACTAGATTTGACCAATCCGATACCGCTACCATTTTTTAAAGTTCTTGTGACAAGACTGCAGCTCTGGCTTTCTGAAATTACATGATGGACTTTGTTAATGACATCATATCTTCTCTAAGTGTCTAATTTTTGTGCAGCCTTGTTCCTGGACACACTCTTCTTAGCTATGGGGAGTACATGAATGTTTGAGCTGGAGGTTCATCCTGGAGGTTACATGTTAGGTTCCTTACACGTCGTTTAAAATCCTGCAGGCTTCATTGTGCTCTCCTGGCTGGTACATCCGAATTTTTATTGGCAATCTTATCCTGCGGTGTGGAATATTTAATGATGTCCCATAGGAGCAGTGCGTCTAATGCAGCTTGAAGGCTGATATATGCATTTAAAAATGATTGTAAAGTGTGGTTTCAGCCAAGATCTGCAGCAAATCCAAGCCTAATAGCGTGATATGATGAGGCGATGCGCTGTCTAATGCTTATCCTATCCTATAAAAAAGGACTGCAAAAGTTGAACCTGCTGCCAATTGTTTTCACATGCAATCTAGCAAGAAGTGAAGAAAGTTAATATCACATGCAGAGAATTAGTAACAAACAGAAGAATGCGGATTATACGTATGATTCATCAGCTCCACGATTTGATTTTGCAGGTCTTTTAAAAGAAGTAATTAGAAGAGCTGCCCTGATGCAAGAAGTTATCGGAAATAACCAGCCTGTTGATCGACTGTGCAATGAGAACATATCAGCACAAGATCAGCAGGACAAGGTACGGGACTCTGCACAATCAGGTTCCACGAATGCATAGATACTCTATTGCTTTTTCTCACGTTCTTATTTATGTCTGCAAATCCAGAAGTCGGAAAAGACGCTGGCATTTGATTCCCTTAATGGTGATCTCACAGCATTTTTCGAAGACATGTCTCCTTCGTAATCCCAATTTTCCTTCCCGGGTTAATGTTAATGGTAGCATTTGCCCAAATCTAACCTTTTTGGATCCTTCGATTCATACTTTCTGTGTGTACCCAAAAAGGGAAAGGAAATAATGACTGGATCTCGTCCGTTTGTTGGCATTTTTACAGTTGCTCTGAGATTACCGCAAATAACAATTTGAGATTATATTAACTGACGATGCTCTTTCTTCTGATATACAAAGCCCAGCAACAGAATGACATCTTTAAAAGCAACGATTTTCATTAACCCAAGTATCCCCAAACACTGAATCCCTTTTTGACTATCGACAACACGTAGTATGTAATCCTACTGTCTGAAAAAAAAATTCTTCCAATTTGTATCGTTTGTTTTGCTTAAGTTTCAACAGCGGCCAGTTGCTGGACGTCCATTGGGTATGTGTACGGCAAACCATGGAAGGCTTTGTCTATGAACATGCGGTTTGTTGCTTCTGTGGGATGGACTAGATCCCAGAACACATGGTCTCGCCGGTTGGAGCAGTACTGTGCAATTGGTAAGCATGGAACCATCGCATTCAGGTTATCGAGACCGCAACAAGCCACTTTGACCTCTGTAAAACCTGAAGAAATAGTACAGATAGTCATTAGTGATGGGTTATATCCTAACTGAATCAAAACAATCACACAGAGAATGAAAAATTGACATACGAGTTTACCCAGGTTCACCCCAGAATAGGGTTACGTCCTGCAAAGGGATTCTACTATAATTTTAGGTTTTCGCAACCACGCCTGCTCACATATGAGTACAATAAATATAGGACTTAAAATGGGCCAAAAGCCCAAGTCTATCCAAATCCCTTTAGTCCCACAACAAACGAGAAAAGAAAAAACCGTTGTTGTTTCAGGGGCGCTGCCCCCGCCCGCTCACCGGCGAGCGGGGCCGCCGTCCGCTGTCCGGGCAACGGGACCCCCGACATTCCGTGCGTAGGGGTCAAATATCGTCGTTTCATACTTTGATTTCCCTAAGCTCATGTGGGCGTGCCTGGTATGAGAAACAAGAGTCTCCGAAGTATTCGCTAACTCCAACAGTCTCCCACTTGGTGGATACTTCACGCAAATGAGGACCATCCCATCATTACTCCTCTTCAATCCAATCGCAGTAGAGCACCACTCAAACTTCGCAACCGTGACGGCTTTAGTAAGGAAGTCTGAACTATTTTTCACCGTGTCGACCTTTTCAAGCTGAACCACTTTCTTCTCCACCTTCTCTCGGATAAAGTGATATTGTATGTCGATGTGCTTTGTACGTGAGTGAAACGCTGGATTCTTAGCTAAATAAATAGCCCCCTGATTGTCGCATTTCACTTCCACAGCACCTTACTGAAAACCAAGCTCCAAGCATAACCGTCGTAACCATATGGCCTCTTTTCCGGCATGGGTAAGAGCCATGTACTCAGCCTCCGTAGAAGAGAGCGCTACCGCGCTTTGCCTCCTACTCATCCAACTCAGCGTAGCCCCAAATAATGTGAAAACATACCCGCTAGTAGACCGTCTACTATCAATGTCTCCACCCCAATCTGCATCTACATGGCCCACAATATCGAGGATGCTTCCATTTCCTGTACCTTCAAAACATAAAGAAAAGTTTCAAGTTCCACGAAGATACCTGAATACTCTTTTTATTGCATTCCAATGTTCTCTACCCGGGTTGGACATATATCGGCTCAAGACTCCCACTGCTTGGGCTGTATCCGGACGCGTGCACACCATAGCATACATCAAGCTACCCACTGCACTTGCATACGGAACTCGAGCCATCTCTTCAGCCTCCTCATCCGTTTTGGGGCACTGTTCCGCAGATAGTTTGGTCCCTAAAGGTATAGGGGTACCAACAGGCTTGCAGTCCGTCATGTTGAATTTTTTCAACATTTCTTTGATGTATTTCTCTTGCCCTAGCCATAGCTTCCGTTTCCCACGGTCCTTCGTAATCTGCATGCCCAAAATAAAATTTGCAGGCCCTAAATCTTTCATATCGAACTTCCTAGCCAACAAACTTTTTACGGATTTCACCATCTTCACGCTATTGCCGATTAACAACATATCATCCACGTATAGCGTGAGAATGACAAATTGATCGCCCGTCCTCTTCACATAAACACAATGGTTAGAATTTGAATGCACAAAATCAAGCTGGAGCATGTATGTATCAAACTTCTGGTACCACATCCTTGGTGACTGTTTCAACCCATATAAAGACTTTTTCAGCTTGCACACCAGATTCTCCTTTCATTTTGCTTCAAACCCTTCTGGTTGCCTCATATAGATCTCCTCCTCCAAGTCCCCATGAAGGAAAGCCGTTTTCACGTCCATCTATTCCACCTCAAGATCATATGCAGCTGCTATGGACAGAACAAACCATATCGAGGTCAATTTCGCCACAGGAGAGAAAATCTCGTCATAGTCAACTCCTTCAATTTGAGAATACCCTTTGGCTACGAGCCTTGCCTTGTACTTCTCCACAGTTCTATCCGGTTTCAATTTTCGCTTGAACACCAACTTGCACCCAATTGCCTTTCTATCATTAGGTAATTTACACAGGCTCCATGTCTCGTTTTGATCAAGCGACTGCATCTCATCTTTCATTGCAAGCTCCCACTGATTTGCATCATCCATGGATCTCGCCTCTTTTACAGTACTAGGATCATCTCCAGTAATGCTCAACGCATGAAACGTACTCAATGCACTAAGCGAGTACCGAAGTGGTACTTGCCTCTCACGTGTTGATCTCCTGAGAGCCGGCATGCTATCTGTGTCCGAGTCTTCATCCAAATCTGTATCCTCAGTTTCATTAACCAAGTCCCCTTGTTCCGGATCAGAATCAGACTCCACTAGTGTACTTGGTGGAACCATCTCCACAGTTTCAGCTATCAGGCTTTCTTCAAGCACTGCTACTTTCTTGGGCTCATCATTTTTCTGTGTACCTGCCTGGGATTGTTTTTCATGAAAGACAACATCCCTGCTGTATACGATGGTCTTTGATTCTGGATTCTACAGTTTATAGCCCTTGATCCCTTCCTTGTATCCAACGAATATGCACTTTTCAGATTTGTTGTCAAGTTTCCCCCTCTTCTCCTTGGGCACATGAACGTATGCGTCATACCCGAACACCCGAACATGTGACAGATTCGGCTTCTTCCCAAACACTGCCTCAAATGGTGTACGGTCCTTCACTGATGAGGTCGGTGACCGGTTCTTCAAATAACTGGCCGTGGCTACGGCTTCTGTCCAAAATTCAGGTTCTAAACCTGCCCAACTCAGCATGCATCTCGCCTTTTCTATGAGTAACCGGTTTAATCTTTTGGCCACCCCATTCTGTTGAGGCGTATATGGGGTCATTTTCTGTCTTGCGATACCATTATCCACACAGAATTGCTCGAACTTGTCCGAACAGAATTCACCTCCGTTATCCGTATGAAGTACTTTGATTTTCCTGCCCAATTGGTTTTCAATCAAAGTCTTAAATTCTCGAAATTTTACAAATGCATCTGATTTACTTTTAATAAAATAAATCCAACTATATCTTGAAAAATCATCTATGAACGATATATAGTACCTGGATCCTCCAATAGATGGAGTCGGAGTAGGCCCAAAAACATCACTATGAATCAGCTCCAGAATCTCTGTTGCTCTCGTACCAATGTGTTGGAAGCTAACTCGGTTCTGTTTTCCATGAAGATAGTGTTCACAGAAACCAAAACCCATAGAGCAATCTGGTACTCCCTTTACCATTTGACTCGAAACTAAGGTAGACAGTCCCTTTTCACCGATATGCCCTAGCCTCTGATGCCACAACATGGATGTATCATGTTCATCTTCTTTTGCCCTTTCAGAGATGAACCCGCCACCAACAATCACCGTATCCCCGAGCAGCTTGTACAACGTTCCATAGCGGACTCCTTGTGCAATCACAATAGAACCTCGAGTCATCTTGCACGAATTCTTATCACAACTGAAAGTAACTCCTGAATCAGCCATTGTACCAACCGATAATAGGTTTTTACCCATCGAGGGTATGTGCATCACGTCCGAAAGAGTCTTCACTATGCCATTAGACATCTTCAGCTTCACCCTGCCACGCCCAATAATCTGAACTGCAGTATCATCTCCGAGCATGACATCTCCACCATTATATTGCTCATATTCACAAAACCAGTGTCTATGAGGCGTCATATGGTATGAAGCACCTGTGTCGATGAACCAAATATCTTTGTCTGACTGTACCATACATGCAGCAGCCACATACATATCTCCTGTATCGACCTCCTTCTTCCCAAGGATGGTTCGGCTTCTTTTTTAGAAACGGGCTTGTTTTTACAGTCCCGCTTTACATGACCCCACTCTTCACATCTTCAACACTGTACCCTCCTCTCCCTACTCTTCGATCGCCCACGAGATTTGGATCTGGACCATTTCTGATTTAGTCCCTTCTCTACTGGCCTACCCCTAGCCGCCAACGCCTCTTTATTGGAACTCTCTGACCCCTTTCTTCGTGTCTCCTCTAATAACAGGGCCGAACACACGGTCTCATATGACAATTCCCTGTCCCCACCACCGATTACCACAATCAGGTTATCCCATGAATCCGGCAGTGAACAGAGTAATGTAATCGCCTTATCGTCATCTTGGAACTTAATACCGATTGATACGAGTTGGCTTATCAATGTGTTAAAATCATACAGGTGTGCAGAAAACGAGTCGCCCTCGCGCATCCGAAGATTATATAACTTCTTCCTTAAGAACAACTTATTTACCAGCGACTTACTTTGGTACAACGACTCCAATTTCTGCCATAAATCCCTAGCTGTAGGTTTGTTCATCACATTCGTTAAAATAGAGTCTGCGAGACAAAGTCGAATCAAACCTTTTGCTTTTCGATCAATCCGATCCCAATCCTCAATCTCCTTTGGATCTGGCTGTCTGGGGGTTGAATCCGTTTCCTTGCCTATCACGACACTAGCCGTCGCAACAGCCGGCCTTTCCCTTACGATTGCCGACCACAGATCTCAATCACAAAGAAGATCCTCCATCTTCATCTTCCACAGATCGAACCGCTTCCCATCGAATTTTTCTATCTCAATCCGTGACCCTCCTGACATCTCAGATAAACCCTAATTCCTTGAACACAAGGCTCTGATACCAATTGATGGGTTATATCATAACCGAATCAGAACAATCACACAGAGAATGAAAAATTGACCCACGAGTTTACCCAGGTTCACCCTAGAATAGGGCTACATCCTGCAAAGGGATTCCACTATAATTTTAGGTTTTCGCAACCACGCCTGCTCACATATGAGTACAATATATATAGGACTTAAAATGGGCCCAAAGCCCAAGTCTATCCAAATCCCTTTAGTCTCACAACAAACGAGAAAAGAAAAAACCGTTGTTGTTTCAGGGGCGCTGCCCCCGAGCCCCCACCTGCTCACCGGTGATCGGGGCTGCCATCCGCTCATCGGGGAGCGAGACCCCCGCCCGCTGTCCGGGCAGCGGGACCCCCGACATTCCGTGCGTAGGGGTCAAATATCGTCGGTTCATACTTCGATTTCTCTAAGCTCACGTGGGCGTGCCCCGTATGAGAAACAAGAGTCTCCGAAGTATTCGCCAACTCCAACAATTAGTTGATAGGTCTAAGGATTAGACTGATAAACAGAAGATGCAAAATGTCTCACGAGTCCCACTTGAAGTCCTACCATAAGCAGATGGATTTTGGATAAAGTCTTGCACCACGGTGTAGATATCCAAGTAACTGTAGCTTATGTCGTTGAGCTCCGACTTCAACCCCTTCAACATCGCTAGGAGCACCTCGTTATCCATGCGCGACCAGGAATTCGTGTCCTCCTTGCATGCGGCCGTTTTGTTCTGGTTCGTCTGTAACGTACAGCATCCAACGGGAAACTCTCAAAGGGTAGTAAGATGTGGATCCGGTGTATTTTAAAAGAAGAATTGGATGGTTGAGGCGAGCTCTAGGATACTTAACCCAAGAAGATTGCCATGAAAACTGATTATGGATGATACCTTTCAAGAAGTCGTACCATTCTTTGAACGACTTGCACACGTAACAAACAAGTTCACCTAGAACATCGTGCATGTTAGGCTGATTTCAAGGAATGTAGGTACCTTTAACTAATCCTTCAGCGAAGAAGCCATGTGGTCGACGTATTGCTGCGGCGTGTGCTGCTCGCGGAGATCAGAGGATCTGGAGTAGTCGAAGATGTCGTTGCTTCCGATGACGATGAGGAAGAGGGACTTGGCTACGTGCTTCTGTGCACCAGACGATCCCATGTGTTGCACCAGGTTTTCGTGCACCGTGAGGTAATATTCCACTTGCTTGGTCAAAGGGATCGATTGATGCTGCACAGTAAAAAAAATGATTGACTCGAAATTTCGAACAAGCACGGATAGCTCAGTTGGGAGAGCTGCCAGACTGAAGATCTGAAGGATGGGTGTTTGATCCCCGCTCACCGCACTCCTCATCTTTTTATTTCCCTTTTTGGCTCGGTTCCATTTTCTAAAAAATGAATAATTTGAAAAAGTTTTTCTAAAATTGTTTGCTTTTATTCCTTACAAAAATAAATAAACGAAAAATATTTTCATCATCCATGAAAATATTTAAGCATAAATTACTGGCGATAACGAGAACTTTTCATCAACTAATTATTTTAAGTAATATAAGCGATCGTTTTTCCCAAAAATGATTACTTTTATCTACTATAAAAATAAATAAACGAAAGCTATTTCATCATTCACGAAATATTTAAACATAAATTATTGACAATAATAAGAACTTTTCATTAACTAATTATTTTAAGCTATACAAGCGACCGTTTTTCCTTAAAATGATTGCTTTTATCTATTATAAAAAAGAATAAACGAAAACTATTTCATCATTCACGAAAATATTTAAACATAAATTATTGACAATAATAAGAACTTTTCATTAACTAATTATTTCAAGCGATATAAGTGATCATTTTTCCTAAAAATGATTACTTTTATCTCTTACAAAAATGAATAAACGAAAAATATTTTCATTATTCACGAAAATATTTAAACATAAATTATTGGGGATAATAATTTTTTTTTCATTAACTAATTATTTCAAGATATCGTTTTTAAAAAAATGTTTTTCAATTTATTCATTTTTTGTGAAACAAATGGAGCCTTAATCTCCTTTTTTTTTTTTTTCTTTTTGGTGTTTTCTCAACGTATTTGACCGCAAACAGAACAGATCAAGATTAACTCCGAATAAGACCAAAGGCTGCATGCGTAAAATGAAACAGAAACATCGTCCCAACTTGACACATTAAATGATTAGATATAAGGGTTTAAGTATAAATCACGAAATAAATCATATGAAACTGAACGCATCAACGATGAAGGAGAATCAAAAGTTAAGAAGTCAATTGCCTTGAAAACTAACATTAATTTTGATGACTCAGACTCTGAGGATGAAGAAGAAAAAGATGAAGAGCTTGCACTCATGGTGAAGAAATTTAAAAGAATTGCTATGAAAGGCAAGAAGTTTAAAGGGAAGAAGCCTTTCAAAAAACCTGAGTATACGAAGACATTTAGCAATGAAGAAGAAAGTAAGGATCTAGTCTGTTTTCATTGCCGAAAAAGAGGACACATAAAACCAAATTAGTCATTGCTTCAAAAGAACTAACGCAAGTATGAAAAGTTTAAAATGGCTGTGAAATCAGAAACATGGAGTGACACCGAAATACAATCGGGGTTTCATGTCCCAAACAAGAAAATATCATGTGGGACATGTTTCGTGTGGGACATGTTTCGTGTGTGGTAAAAGAGATCACCCATAAGTGGAATCAATCGTTTCCCACTTTTGACCCGTCGATTGCGCTTTGGGTTTGGCGAATTCCCTCCTGTGGAAATTTCATTCTTTAAAAAAGTCATGGAAGGGAGATACGAGGCTCATAATTCCAATTCAGAAACGTTGTTCCGAGTTCAAAATTGTAGTCAAATTAGGGTACCCATTTGGCGTCAATTTTGGCTACTAAATCTTTCATTTTCGTAGTTTTTCAGACTACTCTCCTATTCTTACACCGATTTTTTCACCTGCTATAAGACATATATCTTCCCAGCTTGACACGTTAAATGAGGGCACTACCCATCAGCAGTCGCATGTTGTCGCCACCCATTATTCCTCAGTAACTAAGGAGCAACGCGGTTAGCAGTCAGTTGATTGGCCTTATATCAAATACTACTTAGGAAAATTTGATTTGTACGGAAGTAAAATCATTTAGAACGAAGAGTTTACTACGAAACGCTTAAATAATAAGGTCAAAGTTGATTGCAAAAAATCAGAAGACAGTTTCTGTTACTTACAGGTATCTCATCAGTGCCATCAAAGATGCCAGCACCTGCGGAGGCGAAGCTGACGCCGGTCAGGAAGGGCGATGAAGAATTGGTCTCGCTGGAGTTGGAGATGAGGGCCAGATACGGTGGCGACGTTGGCAAACCCAACTTCTCAGCTGTCCAAAAAGTTCACAACGACTAGTCAATTACGACGCACATACGAGTTCCTTATTTTTATATCCTTCTCTCTTCGCTCTATGCATGAAGAAAAGCAAAAATTGGATCTAAAGTAGACAGGTCCCAGCAATACTTCAGTAGATATTTACGTAGAAATAGCAAGGCAACAGTACGGGAAGATTGCATAAAAGGGAAGATATCCATCTTTCTTAAAATTAAAGGGGTGAAGTCGATTCGCTTTTCCAAAAGGGCGTTTCCTCATCACATTTATGTAGCTACATCGTCATCATAACTACGAGATGATACCGTGGAAAACTTAAAAGGAAGGTGGATCTTTACCGTTCAATATATACTCTTCCATCAACTTTATCATGACATCACATGCCAAACAGTGCCGAACGTCATATATTTTCAAGATGTCGATCCTCAAATTGGGGAACGCAGATACTTGGGAGGGTCTAATCGATATCATACTGAGATTATGTGATTAGGCCAAGTGAGGGAGGGTGGATGAAATCATAGATATTCGACTCTCAATATGAGACGATGAACGAAGACTTGAAGCATGTGCAGAGCGATGCCGATGAATGTAGAAGTTATGCGTACCGATAAAATCTGCGGCATTCTTGCCATTGCTGAACCTTCCGGTGGGCTTCTTGGTGGGGAAATCCACACCGTAGTGTGGGAAGTCAGCTTTCGCGAGCGAGATCGGCAAGTAGTTGTTGCTGCCCACGTCCACAAGCGAGCCTCCGAACACGAATACCACAGGCACCATCTGTCCCTCCGAGCAACTTAACCTCAACAAAACAAGAAACACAACCCAGAAGCCACTCATTGCACAAACAAAATTGGAAACCATTCTCATGTCCTTCTCTCTCTCTCTCTGAGATGTCTGCGCAGTGTGTGATATGGGAAGCAAATGCAGTGATGGGTTTGTATAGATGGAGGGAATGAGCTTGACGATGGAGTCAGTGGCGTGAAAGCAGGATTAATTGCCCTTTATTCGGAGACAGTGGAGAGGACAGGGAAGGGAATGAATCAGCGAGAATATTAAATTAGCGAAGTGTGTTCTATCCCCAACAAATATGCCATCTTTGTTATTTGGCTCTTGTCGTTGAAGACGACTCTTAGTTTTTGACGATTGTTTATTATTTTTTTCCATTGCGAAGCGCGATTTAATATTTAAATATTTAATCAATCTCGACTCCCAATTTGTACTTAACAATGATTATAGCGTTGGGGCTATTGGACGAAAATTAAGTATTATCTTAATAGCAGTCAAAAAGATCAATCTAGAATATTGAATTTAATGTTCATGCTCTTGCTATATATTTATATATTATAGTTAATCAACTTGATGTTCATACTCTTGCACGTATATATGTAAATGAACTATAACATTGGAAGGTTGAGTATTCCCGTGCATGTATAATGAGTATATTTCACATGCTTGATTAATCTTTGTAGGAGCTATGCCACAATAATAATGTGTTAGGGCTAACACAATGACGAAAGTCTAGTGCAGCTATTGTGCCCAGTTTTGTCCACTTATCTTCAAGTATTCTAATCGATTCCCCATTACCCACTAACCATAATGTGGAGCCCTCTATTACATCCTTGCTAATCAAAAGACTGTGCCAACCCCAAGAGGATCTAAATCCCTTTTTTCCGTGCCAAAAATCAGTGCTGGGGAAGTGAAGTCCTTTTAGGAGTTGACTCCACAGTGTCGCAGGTGTTTGTATCATCCTCCAAGCCTACTTACCCAATATTGCTCTATTGAAAGTAATGAGATCCCTGAAACCCAAACCTCTGTTATCCTTTCTCTTTTTCAACACATCCCAGCTTTTCCAATGTATACCAGCTTTAGTGTCACTATTTTTCCACCAAAAGGCAGCAATCTTTTGTTCAATGGCTTTACAAATGGAGACTGGAATTTTAAAGATGGACATGGCATATTGTGGGAGTGCCTAGACCACCGTTTTCAAAAGAATTTCTTTTCCAGCTTTTGACAATAACTTTTCCATCCATCCTTCCAGTTTCATGTTCACCCTAGCCAATATCCATGCAAACATTTGTTTTTTCGACTCTTCCCAATTCGAGGGTATACCCAGGTATTTCCCTATTTTCTCTATTTCTGGGATTCTCAACTCTCAGGTCAGATTCCTTCTAAGATCTTGAGGGCAGCCTGCACTAAAGAAGATCCCTGACTTGTTTAAGTTTATTGCCTAACCCGTAGCAAAACAATATTGGTTTAAAACATCAGCCAGGTTTTGGCATTCTCTTACTGTTCCATCCAAGAAGAAGATAGAGTCATCCGCAAACAATAGGTGAGAAAGAGTTGGGCAATGCCTATTCAGTTTAATTCCTTTCACCCTTTCCTCTTCAATAGCTTTTTTCATCAAACATGATAAGACATTAACCACAAGTATGAAAAGGTAAGGGGATAGAGGATCACCTTGTCTTGTGCCTCACGTCGGTTGGAAGTATGGCAAAGGTTCCCCATTGAATTTCACGCTAAAAGAGACAGTAGTCACACATTGCATGATCCATGAGTGCTATTTCCCACAAAAACCCATTTTTAGCAAACAAGCTTCCAAAAAGTCCCACTCGATTCTATTGTAGGCTTTCTACATATCGAGTTTCAGAATCGCTTGAAACTTATTTTTCCTTTTTCTAACTTGTAGTTGGTGAAGTACGTCTTGGACAATCAGAATATTATCTTGAATTTGCCTTCCACTCACAAAGGCACTTTGTTCCTCTTTAATCAACTGTGGTAGCCATGGTTTCAAACGATTCGCCAACACCTTTGCAATAATCTTGTATGCAAAATTGCAAAGGCTAATGGGTTGATATTGATCCAATCTTTCTGGGTTGGGCACTTTGGGTATAAGAGTAATCAGTGTTCTATTCGCCTATGGGTTTAAGTATCCTGACACCATAAATTCTTCCACCATTTTAAGAATATCTAACTGAATGTCTTGCCAATGGTGCTGATAAAATTGCCCGTTCACTCCATCCGGTCCTAGTGCTTTCACTGCTCCTAGTTGAAATACTGCTTCTTTGACTTCTAATAAGGTAATTTGGGTTGTTAAGGCTTCATTCATTCCTCCCCCACTAAAGAAGGGCACTGGTCAATGATGGGCATAAAGTTTCTTAGGCCCACTGAGCCGTACAAACTAGCAAAGAAGTAATACGTCTATGCTTTCAACCTTTTTGGGTCTCTATTCCACTCACCATCTGAAATTTGTAGCATGGAAATTTTGTTTCGCTGCCCTCGTTGTATCGTAGTAGCATGAAAATACTTAGTATTTCTGTCCCCCCACTTCAACCAATCTATCCTCGATCTCATCCCCCAATACATCTCTTCTTGTCTCCACAACTCCTCTATCTTCCCCTTGATGTGTGACGATACCAACACGAGCCATGTGTCCCAGAGCGTCACAAAATCTAAGCGGCTTAATAATTTGATTCATTTTAAAACGCAAGCGAAAGACGATAATATAAATTGACATTATCAAAAGAAACATAACATGCAACTTTTTATTTATTTCTTCCTTTAGGCATTGTTCAAATACACATTAAAGAGAGAAGGACAATTGGGGAAGTAGGTGTAATCTACTTTTTCTGCCAGCTATACAAAAACGTCATCTCAACGCCCTCCAGAAAGTTGCTGTACAACGCCTTAAAAGACTACCCGCTAATGGTCTGAAAAACATGGAAAACAACAACAGTGAGATAAACTCTGTAAGTAATTCAGGCCATGACTATTCTACTCAAACAGCTATATCAAAAATTAAAGAGTCTACAAAAATACGACTTTCAAGTCCTACTATGATATGAATAATGTTATGATGTACATGAGATGCATGTTGCCACTCTGGGTAACCACTCTCATTCGTATCACTATCGATTTCTTTAAGGATCGATCTTCCGCAGTACCACATAGCAATGGGCATCTCGTCTCCTACATCATGAGGTTTATCGATTTCTTTAAGGATCGATTTTTCCTGCAGTACCACACAGCAATAGGCTTCTGCAGTACCACACAACAACAGCCATCCTGATTTCCCTCACCGGCTCCCACGGGACATCATCAGCGCACAGGCCGATGGCCCTCACCATTACCCTTATAATTATATGTATATGCATGTAATGACGAGAATGCAGGTGTCAAATTCTATATTCAACAATAATCATGAAAATAACCCAATAATTCGTCATCAGCATATCCAAAATCATACCATCAGACATGTCCTTCACTACTCGGCACCATCAAAGTCAATCTTTTCATTAATTCACCAACTCGTCATGACAGACATATAAAATATTTTATAAGGTGAAGATAAAGCATACAAGTAATAAAACTAGCCATGCGAAGGCGTTTTCGCATCCGTCGTCTCTCACGTACGAAATTAAATCACATGGCCTCATCACGTCTACACAACTCCAAGTCGATAATTTCACTTCTGAAAAGACTAAAGCCTCACGAACATCAATATGTTTGGCCGCAAAGCCTCAAGAACATCAACATGTTCGGCCACCATCGAACTTTTCGATCCCACGAAATATCCTATTTTTCCATCATTTTAATGACAAACGATCACGTCGTCACAATTACTTCATTTCAAAGTTTTCGTCAACAATCACACGTTCCGTACGACTAGCAGTTGACTCTACGTTCAACGTTTAAAACATGTTCCACCTCTAACCACGATATAAAAGGTTGAAAAGAAGAGAAATGACAAGACTACTCGCCTTTGATTCAGGCAAGACGCTTGAATCCTTTACTTCCTTGAGTTTCGCCGGTGTCCGAGCTTCACGTAAGAAGAGAACGGGTGAGTTTTGACGAAATAAAAGATGAGAATGAGAGCTAAAGAAGAAAAGAGAGAGAGAATGAGGGATGAGTTTAAATAAACTCTTGAAAACTTATTCCTCAAGTTTTCTTGAGAGAGAGAGAGAGAAGAAGAAGACTTCTTCTCCAAGTTTGCTTCTTCACCAAGTTTGGCATAAAAAATCTTTAATTCTATTTTGTCTTTTTCCTCACAAATATCTCTCTTATGATAGGGTTTCTAGAAGGGGCAATTTGGTAATTTCACCATTCACACTATTCATATGGGCTTGGATTTGAGCTTGATGTGCCCTCTTGGGCGCCTAATGGGGTGTGAGACCCATTAGGCTTCCGAGCTTGGCCCGCGTCCATTAGTCCGAAGATTAACGGTTCAATGATACTTAAACCATTTCTCGCGTCTCAGACAGGTCAAATTGAGGATGTCACATGATGCGGTTGACTTTTTCTTTGTCGTTGTCAATCTCTTAGGCATTTGTGATTTTCTGGAGTTCCATCTTAAGAGATCGAATCTGTTTTTGTGCATTGGCAAATTTTGTACTCCATGACACAAGTGATCTTGTGACCTTTTGTAGCTTATAAAAGAAACCCAGATTTTTTACATTTGGATCAGGTAAGGCTGAGTTAACAATGCCCTCATACTCGTTATCTTCCATCCAAAAGGCTTCAAACTTAAAGACCTTTTTCCTTTTCTCCGATTCAGCTGAGAGAGCCAAAATAATTGGGCTATGATCAGAACCCACTGCAGGCAAGGCAAAGACTATAGCTTCTGGGTAGGCCACTCTCCATTCCACATTGCACCAGACCCGATCAAGCCTTTCTTTTACCAAATCATCTCCATCTCAGTTATTTGCCTAGGTGAAAGCACAACATTTACATTCCATATCCATCAAAGAACAGTCATTAAGGAAATCCCTAAAAGCCACCAATCGATAATATTCCGCCATTCTACGTCTCACCTTCTCCCAACGATAAAGGATCTCGTTAAAGTCGCCTAAGCAAACCTAGGGGAGGGTGTTGTGTGCCTTGATATACCTCAATTCCTCCCATAACAGAACTTTGTTCTGAAACGTGTACGGTGCATGTACAAAGGTGATCTCCATCATTGTTCTATTCTTAGTAAAATGACACGTAGCATTAATATAATTGACAGCGAAAGAGTCTATTACAAGTGATACCTCCCTATTCCACAAAACTACAAGCCCCCCTGCACTCCCCTTCGGTTCACAATGAAACTGTTTTGGAATTTCAACCTTTTCTTCATCCTAAGCACCATTGGTTCTTGATTTCTAGTCTCCATAAGAAATACTACGATGGGGCCTTTCTTTAGCCATTAAGGCTCTTAATTCTTGAAATGTTAGGGGAGTGCCCAACCCTTGACAATTCCAGCTTAAGATTTTCATTGGTACCTCGGTGGCTTATTAGGGCTAGCCTCCAAAGCCCATTCGCCTACTCAATTGAGTTGGCGAAAGGATGGTCATCAATTGAGGTTTCCAAAAGTTGGGTCTCATCTAAAACAGCCTGAGAGGCACCAGCTGAGCCATATGGACTGTACCTTCTCTGCTCTTTAACTTGAGGCGTGGTTAATTTCTCATCTTCCTTTTGAACATTCTTAGAATTTATCACCCCTTTCTGGGTTGAGAGGGCTTTTCCTTTGTCCCACCAAGGAAGTGACAGAAGTGCATTTCCTCCCTCCAGGATGGTCATCAACTGCTTCCATATTCTGAGCAGGAATATCCAGCCTGCTATTGACGAGAGGATCATGTTGGATTAACTCCATTTGGCTTGAAGTAGCTGGGGTTTCTGGTATAATTTCCTCCATATCACTTTTTGCTGGTATGTCCTCATAAAAGAGCTTCCAGATTGGGCTAAATTCCCTGGCCTCAGCTTTCACCCAATAGCCATATTGGAGTTTCTCTATTCTATCCTCAGCACCAGGGACTTCAGCACAATGGGTTGTGTAATGCCCCAATTTACCACAAGCATAACAGAAATGAGGTAACCGCTCATACTTATACTCCAACCAGTATTTCTTCCCTGCGCGATGAGTGACTACACCCAGTTTCAGCAGAGCATACAAATCCAGCTCTATCTTTGCTTTCCCTAACTTATAGGCAACTGGGCCTTTAGTTTCGAGTTTCACCTCCAACACCTTACCTATATCCGTGGCAATCCTCCTCACTATTCTCTCATTGTGCCATTCCAAATGTAATCCATAGATGTGAACCCAGAATGCTCCTTTACAGAAGTCGTAGCATCGGGGTGGTGTATTGGGCACCCATGGTATGAGCAATAGAATATAATTTGCAAAGGACCAAGGTCCCCCATCGAGAACACGCAACTTATCATCTTCTTTTTTGAAAGTAAACAAACATAGCCCCTACTCCAGTTGAGAAATAGTCACACTTTCACTCCTCCATGCTTTTTTCATTGTGTTCTGGAAAGCTTGGAAATTAATGGGTGGGTTTGTAAATAGTTTCCCAATCAGCATAAAATGACATTCACTCTCATGTTCAGATGTGCCTATGTCGTCCAAGTCTATTATATCATCAACTGACCATAACTCACCCAATTTCTTGCAGAGGGAGGCCAGGCGTGAATCAGCTTCCGAGTCTTCCATTCCACAACGAGACCCAAGGAACTAGACAAAGTCGGGGTAGTACAAGAGAAGCCCAGTTGATCCACAAATCTGTGCATGGCGAGGACACAGCAAGCAAAGGGCAAAACAGCTTAGAAGGGAAGGATGGTGAGGGATGAAACTGGTATGATTTTGTGACAGGTAGAGATTCAGCATAGTTTAAGAGGGGAAAATGGGTATGAGGAGAAGTTCTTAGGGAAGATTTTGGGAAAGAATGTACATCTCTCACCTGCAACTCACAAAATGGGAACTCAGGGTGGAAAGGTGAGGGAATGAGATTCAGGCTTGTGGGATGCTGGCAATGAAATAGTGAAAATCCTATTGACAGCCATGGACAATGGGAATATAAATAGGGTTTTATGAGTAGAGAACAGCGAGTAGAAGCACAAAAGAATCAGAGCATAGTGAAGGGTGCGATGGGTATTCAAGGGGATAGTGAGGGTTTTGGGAGGTTTTTGGTTTAGGGTTTGAGAGAGTAGACATTGCTACACCAAAGGTAGAGAGTACTATCTCATATTTATAAGGTACAAAAATGATCAAAATTCATTATGTATATTTGTGATATTTCTAATTTTCGACCAATGTACTAAAATCGAATTTGATGGATTTTATCCACGAATTCTAATCTGACTAAGAGTATTAGACTTTAGAGGATTGAGAGACAACCATTGGACATTAGTTCATCGAATCTCAAAGTTTATCGTAAACCCTAAATTTTCAGATAAGTGAAGGTAAGCCAAAAATTGAGAGCCAAAGAGAGCTCACGGGTTTGGCAAGGCCCAATAGGCATCACTTTCCTTAAAATTCGGCCACGAGGGCCTAATAGGGGGAAATTACGATTTTGCTCTCATAGGCCCATTTTCATAACTTAGTCCATCAAGCCTAAACTCAAACCCATATGAATAGTGTCAAGGATGAAATTACCAAATTGGCCCTTCTAGAAACCCTGTCTTTAATAGAGATATTTGTGAGGAAGATACAAAACAAGATTAGAGATTTTTTTGTGCCATTAATGTGGAGAAAACAAGATTGGTGAATAAGTCTTCAACTTAGAGAAGAAGTCTTCTTTTCTCTCTCTCTCTCTCTCTTCCCCCATTTCGACCCCCCTCTCTCCACCGCCCCTCTCTTTTTCATTTTCCTCTCTTCCTCTCTTTCTCCGCTGTTCTCAATTGTCGCACCCTTGCCGTCGTGCCACCGCGCCAAGCCGTGCCCTTGCCACCGTTGTCGTTGCGCCACACCGCCCACGCCGTTCAACTAGTGAGTTAACTTCCTAATCTTTGATTAGGTTATCAATTGCGTTTAGGGTTAGATTAAATTAAGATTTATTATGATTAGAGCTAATTAATGGTAGATTAGTGGATAAGCTATCGTGATAAGTGGAAGTAGAAATTATAGGCTATTGTTAGAAGTGATAAGTGATTATGATAGGTTATCAAAGAAAGTGATAAGTGAAAGTGATAACCTATCAACGAAAAAATGATAAGCTATCACCAAAGGGGTGATAAACTGGTGATAATTGAGTGATAAGTTATCACCAAAGGAGTGACAAGCTATCGAGAATTGGGTGATAAGTTATTGGAAAATGGATGATAAGCTATCATCAAATAGGCGATAAGCCATCAAGGAATTGTCAATAAGCTATCATTGGTAGGGTGATAAGTTATCGTAAGGAAGGCGAGAAGTTGTGATTTCATGTGATTTGTGCTTGAGATATGTGACAATTCTATACATGTTTGTATTGCTTAAAGCATGTATTGCCCAGGAAAAATGATTGCCCTAATTGAACTATTGATTTTTATTTTTAAAGGAAGACCTTTATTGACATATAATTAGTAATTCACGAGGTGCCGTGTTTGGATGCCATATTTTATATGTTGAAATAAGGAAAGGATATTTGAAAAATGGAGTACGCAAAATTTGACGGGATAAGCATATCCGAGTGATCACGTGTGATTATTTTATTGCATTATTACGTGTGAAAGTTGCAATAAGTTTGACGTATGAGCACGAATCATGTCTGCATTGACTAAATGAGAATAAATGAAATTGGCATGCATGATTGGTGTGCTCGTATGATCACAAAAAGGGAACGGACCCCCAAAGGTTTTTGGAGACGATGCTCGATTTTATCGGATGCTTGGCGGGGCTCCGGATGTCTAGTCGCAGTAGAGGCCAAATTGATGCTCCTTATGGAATGCCGTATGGGCGGGGGTTCTAGATGTTGCCATGCCCGATAGGGCGGGACGATGCCCGGTTATGCCGAAAGACCGCTAACCTTCGAGGTTGTGCCGTGGTCGAGAGTGGTCGTAATAATTAGAACTCGTTTGGATGCATTACGCATGAGAAATTGTGTTATGTGTTCTAATTATTTACCATGCCTGATGCATGCGATAATTGATGTTATGCAGGGCATGTGCCAAGGCGAGGTAAGGATATTTGTGGTTTATGCTATAGTTTGTTGATCGATGATGAGTCGAGTTGCCTGATCATGTTATAGTTAAAGCAAAACGAGAGTTGCTTGCTACTGATCTGTCATCGATAATAAACTACATGTTTAGGTCGCACCCGAGGCGAATCGACATCCTGAACGAGGCTTAGGTTGTTAACTTACTGAGATTTATTTCACTCGTTGTTAACCGCTTTTTAGGATCATAGAATGGAAAGTAGACATGTGCGGTTCAGGGTCCCAAAGGACTAGACCCTCGAGATAACACCGCACCTGAATCCTGGTTCAGATCATGTGTTCAAGCATTACATGACTATTGTTTGGGTAGACGAGGGGTTAGCGTATCCGGTGCCCCATCTCTTTAAGGCATGGTTTGTCCAACATGGAGATGACCTTTTTGGTCTGCTGAAGGGTTTTGATGGACTGTCTGGCTAGGGTCTGGGCGAAGAGGTAAATAAAATGAATGGGTCGACGATGCGTCATGAGACGTCGCATCAAAATGACCTAAGTGACATGAAGGTTGTCGCGTGCCCAAGGGACGGGGCGTGATAGCAGCCCACTAAGTTTTCGTAGCAGAGCCTGGTCATAACCTGAAGTGATAAGGTGCGTTGGGTTTTGGAATAGTTAGTTAGTACAAGCCCTAGTGCTTGTGATTGTTGATTGATTTTCAGGAACATTCTTCTTGAATTCTAATATAGTGTCGAAATTAGACACGTTGGATTTCGTGAGATTCCTGCAATATGAGTAACCCAGACCCAAGGATCCTTAGAAGAAGGGTAGCCTAGGGCCAAGTAGATGCACGAGGAAGGGCACAAGAGAATCCCCGAATAGATAAAATTCTGCAAGCTTTGGAAGTCATGGGAAATCTGTTGAGACAACAGGTTTAGAATCAAGATGCTACTGCTGCTGTCGCTCCTAATGATGTTCCGTAAGCTGGAAATGGGAACGGTGAACGACAGATGCACAAACTAGTTGAACAGTTCTAGAAACTTAAGCCGCCAAAGTTCACTAGAGCGGGTGATCCTAAGGTTGCAACCCTTTGGATTAGGGAGTTAGAAAAAACGTTCGCCCTACTGAGGTGTTCTAAGGACGATAAAGTGATGCTGGCTGATTATCAACTTCAAGGTAATGTTAGCACTTAATGGGAAGTTACCAAAGGAAAATTTTTTCCTGAAGATATGATCCCGGGGTGAGATGCCTTCGTTGGAGCTTTAACAGGAAATATTTCTCGGACTGCACGCGGGAATAGAAGATGGCTGAATTTTAGCGACTTCAACAGAACCACTTGTTGATAGATCAATACAAGGTGAAGTGCGCCGAGTTGTCTAAGTACGCACCGAGGTTAATTGAGAATCCGATTGATAAAGCGAGAAGATTCCGAGACGGTCTGAAATCGAAAATCAAGGATCAGCTAGTGTCCCTGAATCTCGAGGATTATGATGAACTATATGAAAGGACCCAACTAATTGAAAGGAATATGGTTGAACAGGCAGCCACATCTGGGTCGCAATTTGCACCTAACAGGGACAACCATTGATTTGGGAAGAGGCCAATGATAGGAGGAAAGTATTCTATCCCTCCCAACTGAAAGAATGGCATAGAAAAGCCGGCATACAACTCAATTGGTGTGTGCCGATTCTGTAATAGAAGACATGGAACAACCTCGTGTCCTGCTAAGATGGGAACCTATTATGGATGTGGTCAGCATGGCCACCAAGTGTGGAACTATTCGCGTAAACCTTTTTTAGCACAAGCACCACCGCCGCAGGGAGGACAACTATTAAGGAACGCCTCGCAAAACAATTTGAACCGCCCCCATGCAAGGAAGGGTTTATCCATTACCAGGGAAGAGGCGAGGGATTCACCTACTGTGGTTACAGGTACGGTCTCTCTTCACGATCATGTTGCTTATGCCCTGTTTGATCCAAGAGCCACGCACTCGTATATTGCTGAACAGTTTGTTAAGTTAGTGGGGCTAAGTCCAAAACCGTTGGAAGCAGTTCTTAGTATTTCCATCCCGTTAAAGAATAAAGTATTGTCTGCGATAGGACGTTCAAATTGTAAGTTAATCATTGACAAAGGAAAGTATAGACTTAATTGTTTTTATAATGTATGATTATGATGCTATCATTGGAATGGATTGGTTCACCAAGTAACGAGCTACGATGGACTGTTATCATAAAACGATCCAGTTTAATCCGTTAAGGGGTGTTAGTTTCGAATTCATTGGGAAAAGAGGAGGACCCTTGATCCCTTTAATTTCGTCACTTGAGGTGACTCGCTTGCTGGATAAAGGTTGCCAGGGTTATTTGGCAACCATGGTTAATGCATTGGTTGAGGAACCAAGGATGGACGACATTGCCATAGTACGAGATTTCTCCAATGTCTTTCCAAAAGAATTGCCTGGATTACCCCTAGAAAGGAAAATAGAATTTGTAATTAAGTTGACCCTTGGGACGGAGCTGATTTCCAAAGCACCGTTCCCGAATGGTACTGTTGGAACTAAAGGAATTGAAGGTGCAGATACAAGGATTGCTGGATAAAGGATTCATCAGTCCTAGTGCATCACCATGGGGAGCGCCAGTTTTATTTGTAAGAAAGAAGGATGATCGTTGCATTTTTGTATCGACTATCGACAATTCAATCAAGTGATGATCAAGAACAAGAATATGTCGCCAATGATAGATGATTTGTTTGACTAACTTCAATGAGTTTCGGTATTTTCCAAGATAGACCTAAGGACGGGCTATCATTGGTTGAGGATCAAGAAAGAGGATATACCGAAGACGGTATTTCGCACGCGTTATGGTCATTATGAGTTTACCGTAATGCCATTCGGTTTAACAAATGTCCCTGCTGCTTTTATGGATCTAATGAACTGTGTGTTCCAAGAGTATTTGGACCGATTCGTGATCGTGTTCATTGACGACATTCTGGTGTATTCAAGAAACCTAGAAAAGCATGAACAACACTTGAGGACAATACTGTAGACTCTTCGAGAGCATGAACTGTATGTTAAGTTTAGTAAGTGTAAGTTTTGGTTAACTTGAGTAGCTTTTCTTGGTCATGTGATTTCTAGCGAATGAATTTTCGTAGATCCAGCTAAAATTGAAGCGGTTATGGATTGGCCAAGGTCGACGACAGTAACGGAAATTCGGAGTTTCTTGTGATTGGCAGGCTATTATAGACGATTCATAGAAAATTTTTCTACGATAGCTATGCCTTTGACGTGATTGCTAAAGAAGGACGAGAAGTTTAAATGGATGGATAAGTGCGAGCGTAGTTTTCAAGAGCTTAAGCACAAGCTAATTACAGCACCAGTTTTGACGATACCGTTTGGTTCCAGAGGTTACGAGATTTACAGTGATACGTAGTACAAGGGATTGGGTTGCGTTCTAATGCAACATGAAAGAGTGGTTGCTTACGCATCCCGACAATTGAGACCTCATGAGTTGAACTATCTGACACATGATTTGGAACTAGCAGCAATTATCTTTGCCTTAAAGATTTTGAGACATTATTTGTGTAGAGAAAGTTTTTAGATCTATGCTGACCATCAAAGCCTCAAATACCTATTCTCTCAGAAGGAATTGAAGATGAGACAAAGACGTAGGATGGAACTCCTCAAGGACTAAGACTAGGACATTCTGTACCATCCAGGTAATGCCAACAAGGTAGCGGATGCACTTAGTCGAAAGTCAACAATTGTGCAAATGATGGTCTAGAAATGGATTCTTCTCGAAGAAGTGCGAGATTCAGACTTTAAGTTTGAGGAAAGTTACCTGTCGAGTCTCATAGCTACCCTCAGAATAAAACCAGAAATGCAGGCAATGATTAAAGCACTGCAACTGACAGATCTTGCAATTCAAAAGATTTTGCAAGAAGATGTAGCAAAGAGGAAAGCTGATTTTCAAGTAACTGAGGATGGGATAATAAGATTTCACGAGCGATTTTGCTTGCCCAATGATACAGAACTTAAGGAGGAAATCTTGCCAGAAGCTCATCGTAATAGCTACAGTATTCATCCGAGCAGCACAAAGATGTATTATAATGTGAGGGGGTATTATTAGTGGAGCAGCATGAAGGCTAATATCGCCAAGCACGTAGCTAAGTGCTTAACATGCCCATAAGTAAAAGCGCAGCATTACAAGCCTAGTGGACTGCTACAACCTCTTGAGATTCCAGAGTGGATGTGGGAACATATCACAATGGATTTTGTGATGGGATTACCAAGAAGTCAACGAGGTAACGATTCCATTTGGGTCGTGGTTGATAGACTAACAAAGTCCGCACATTTTATCGCCGAATGAAAGGATTTCGCATTAGACAGATATTTTGACTTGTACGTGCGACAAATAGTTCATCTTCATGAAGTGCCAGTGACAATTACATCAGATCGAGATCCCAAGTTCATGCCACGTTTTGGAAAAGCTTGCAAACTGCCTTAGGAACAAAGCTACAATATAGCACAACCTATCATCCGTAGACGGATAGCCAATCAGAGATAACAATTCAAATGCTCGAGGATATATTGCGAGCATGTGTTTTGGATTTTAAAGGAAGTTGGGACGAACAACTTCATCTTGTTGAGTTTGCCTGCAACAATAGCTATCAACAGAGCATCAAAATGGCACCATTTAAAGTGTTGTATGGTAGGGCCTGCAGGACTCCGGTTTGTTGGGACAAGGTTGGTGAATGAAAGATCACGGGTCCTGAGTTGGTGCAATAGTCATTAGACACTGTCAAGCTTATTAGAGAAAGACTTAAGACAGCCCAAAGCCGCTAGAAAAGTTATGCATATAAGTGGCGTAGACCATTGGAATTCTAGGTAGGTGATCATGTATCCTCAAAGTGTCACCTATGCAAGGTACTTCACGATTCGGCAAGAAAGGAAAGCTGATTCCGGGGTATGTTAGACCTTTTGAGATTCTAGAACGAATTAGGATTTTGGCCTATCATTTTGCATTGCCACCGAGATTTGCTCAAGTACATGACGTCTTTCACATGTCTATGTTGAGGAAGTACGAACCTGATCTTATTCATGTGCTAAATTTTGAGGAAATAGTAGTGGACGACCGAGTGTCGTACGTGGAACGACCACTATGGATAAAGGATAGAAAAGAGCAAGTGCTACGGAACAAGATGATTACCTTAGTCAAAGTGATTTGGCTACGTCAAGAAACGGAGGGAGCAACGTGGAAAAGTGAAAAAATAATGAGGCATCAATATCCCGATTTTTTTGAGGAACTAAGTAATGATTCAAATTTCGAGGGCGAAATTTCTGTAAGGAGGGAAGAGTTGTGATATCCCTAATTTTCAATCAATGTACTAAAATCGAATTCGATGGATTTTAACCACGAGTTCTAATCCGACTAAGAGTATTAGACTTTAGATGATTGAGAGACAACCATTGGACATTACTTCATCGAATCCCAAAGTTTATCGGTAAACCTAAAATCTTCGGATAAGTGAAGGTAAACTGAAAATTGAGAGCCAAAGAGAGCTCACGGGTTCGACAAGGCCCAATGGGCCTCGCTTTCCTTAAAATTCGGCCATAAGGGCCTAATAGGAGGAAATTATGATTTTGCCTCATAGGCCTATCTTAGGCCCATTTTCATATCCCAGCCCATCAAGCCTAAACCCAAGCCCATATGAATAGTGTCAAGGGTGAAATTACCAAATTGCTCCTTCTAGAAACCTTATTTTTAAGAGAGATATTTGTGAGGAAAAAGATAAAACAAGATTAGAGATTTTTTTTGTGCCATTAATGTGGAGAAGACAAGTCTTCTTTTCTCTCTCTCTCTCTTCCCCTACATCGACCCCCCTCTCTCCATCGCTCTTCTCTCTTCCATTTTCCTCTCTTCCTCTCCCTCTTCGTCGTTCTCAACTACCACGCCCTTGCCGCCGCACCAAGTCGCGTCCTTGCCACCGTTGTCGCCGTGCCACATCGCCCTCGCTATTTGCCGCCGCCGTTAAGCTAATGAGTTAACTTTCTAATCTTTGATTAGGTTGTTAATTGCGTTTAGAGTTAGATTAAATTAAGATTTGTTATGATTAGAGCTAATTAATGGTAGATTAGTGGATAAGCTATCGTGATGAGTGGAAGTAGAAATGATAGGCTATTGTAAGAAGTGATAAGTGATGGTGATAGGCTATCAAAGAAAGTTATAAGTGGAAGTGATAACCTATCAAGAAAAAAATGATAAGCTTTCACCAAATGAGTGATAAGTTATCACCAAATGGGTGATAAGCTATCGGTAATTGGGTGATAAGTTATCGAAAAATGGATGATAAGCTATCACCAAATAAGCGATAAGCTATCAAGGAATTGTCGATAAGCTATCATTGGTAGGGTGACAAGTTATCGTAAGGAAGGCGAGAAGTTGTGATTGGGTGTGATTTGTGTTTGAGATATGTGAGAATTCTATACATGTTTGTGTTGCTTGAAGCATATATTGCCATGGAGAAATGATTGCCCTAATTGAACTATTGATTTTTATTTTTAAAGGAAGGCCTTTATTGACATTTAATTGGTAATTCATGAGGTGTCGTGTTTGGGTGCCATATTTTATATGTTGAAATAAGCAAGGATGCTTGAAAAATGGAGTACACAAAGTTTGACGGGATAAGCATACCCGAGTGATCACGTGATTATTTTATTGTATTATTACGTGTGAAAGTTGCAATAAGTTTGACATATGAGCACGAATCATGTCTGCATTGGCTAAATGAGAACAAATGAAATTGGCTTGCATGATTGGTGTACTCATGTAATCACAAAAAAGGGAATGAACTCCTAAAGATTTTTTAGGACGATGCCCGATTTTATTGGATGCCTGACGGGGGTCCGCATGCCAAGTCGCGATAGAGGCTGAACTAATGCTCCTTATGGAATGTCATTTGGGCAGGGGTTTCAGATGTTGCCGTGCCCGATAGCCCGGGACTATATCCGGTCATGCCGGAAGATCGCCAACCTTCAGGGTTGTACTGTGGCCAAGAGCGGTCGTAATAATTGGAATACGTTTGGATGCATTGCGCATGAAAAATTATGTTATGTGTTTTGATTATTTACCATGCCTGATGCATGCAATAATTGATGTTATACAAGGCATGTGCCAAGACGAGGTAAGCATGTTTGTGGTTTATGCTATAGTTTGTTGATTGATGATGAGCCGAGTTGCCTAATCATGTTATAGTTAAAGCAAAGTGAGAGTTGCTCGCTATTGATCTGCCATCGATAATAAACTGCATGTTTAGGTCTCACCCAAGGCGAATTGGCATCCTCAACGAGGCTTAGGTTGTTAACTTACTGAGATTTATCTCACTCGTTGTTGTTAACCGCTTTTCAGGACCATAGAATGGAAAGTAGACATGTGCGGTTCGGGGTCCTAACGGACCAGACCCTCGAGATAATACCGCACCCAAATCCTCGTTTAGATCATGTGTTCGAGCGTTACATGGCTACTGTTTGGATAGACGATGGGTTAGCGTATCTGGTTCCCCATCACTTTAAGGCGTGGTTTGTCCAGCATGGAGATGACCTTTTTGGTCCGCTGAGGGGTTTTGATGGAACGTCTGGCGGGGGTCTGAGCGAAGAGGTTTAGGACCCGATGGATATCGACACCCTCGACGGTGCCGTTAAGGATCCAGAGACAGATCCGGATGGCGAGACCGACCCTAAGACTCCTCCCGGTTACTACTTCTGTTAAGGGCACAAAGTGTAGACCTTTTTGGGTAGCCCTCGTGTAGAGAAGTTTAAGTTAACCCCGACCCCGGTATCTTTTTATTGGTCTGGGTAGGAAGCAGACCGTCATAAAGGGCATGTTCATGTAAACTTCATAGGGTTGACTAGTAAATAAATAAAGTAACGCTTTTGATAATTATTGTTGTTATATTTTCCTACTATCCCTATTGTTGTGTTTGAATGGGTGGTTATGATTTGCTTCCGTTTGCGTTTAATCAAAAGATAAAAAGAATGGGTTGACGACGGGTCTTGGGACGTCGCATCAAAATGACTTAAGTGACATGAGGGTTGTCGCGTGCCCGAGGGACGAGGTGTGACAATATTGAAGAGAGAAACTAAACAAAAATGTGGGAGAAAAATAGATATTGGTACTCAATCAGTCTTAAACCTATTGTACATATGTTAATTCGGTCATAAACTTTCCAACTTTGCCATAGTAGTCCTACATCATTGCCCCGACTTTCAATGTAGTCATTTTGACCAATTTTCACGGGAAAATCATTGACGTGGAGATCTAGTCATCGATGGCTGTCTTACGTGACACACTACCATGTCAACGATTTATGGCTAGAAGGACTACATTGAAATTTTGGATAATTACCAAAAAAGTTCTAATCCCATTACAATTGTGCTAATTCAAGCATAAACCTTTTTTGTTTGCCAATTGAGTCCTAAACCTTTTGTATTTGTGCAAATTCAGTCCATCTGGCCAATTTTTGGTTGGCCATCACCGACGTGGCACAACCACCGCTGACGTTGACAATTTTTAACAATTTTTTGATTTTTTCCTTTTATTTCTTTTCTTTTGTTTTCTTTGTTTTTTTTTTCTTACTAATCTAGCCAGTCAGAGACCTCACCAGTCACAAACGAGGGCATTAGGCCCTCGCCCAGTTCCAGGTGAGGACTGTGATGCCCTCGCTTGGGTTGGGTGTGGGCCACGGTGCCCTCTCTAGCCATCGATAAGGGTCGCAAGCCCCCTGCCTGTGGCCAGCAAGGGCATTGCGACCCTCGCCTATGGTCAAGGGTCACGATGCCCTCCCCCAGCCTAGGCGAGGGTCGTTGGCCTCCACATATGGTCGGCGATGGTCAGTTGGGGACTTCGCCAACTAGAGTTGTAAAAGAAAACAAAAAATTCAAAAAATTAAATAAATAATTCGTAAAAATATTAAAATATTATGAAAAATTGTTCACGTTAGCGTCGGCCGGCCAAAATTGATTGGATTGACTGAATTGGTACAAATACTAAAGGTTTATGACTCAATTGGCAAAAAAAAAGTTTAGGATTGAATTGGCACGATTAAAATTGGTTTAGGACTTTTTTTTGGTAATTTTTCCTTGGAATTTCACGCAAAGGTGTAAGACTATATTGACAAGATTTGAAAGTTTAAGACCCAATTTACATCCGTATTATAGGTTGAGAACTGATTGGACAACTTCCCTGGCAAAAAACCATTCTTCGACTATAGTGCCATATGATATAGGTCATATCATCGCTTTATATATTTTGAATGTGTTTACAGCCAATATTGACCAACTTTCGATTATTATCAACAAGTAACAAACTAATGTGATAAAGATAGTTTGGTTGGAACAATCGACAACTAGCCGATGAAGCCATCGACACACAGTGGGAAAGTCATCAACGAATGCCTTCATGAAGACTTGAGAAGTTGATCAACAAAGTCATCGACAACTAGCAATCGATAGAAATATAACTGTTGGATGGATATATATATATATTGCTGCAAATTTAGGTTTTTATAACTTATTGTGGATAAGTGCTCAACATAATAGGAGTTAGTAGATAATGTTGCTTCTTATAACCGCAATAGAGAAATTATTTGTTTAAGTTATAACCGATGTATGTACCTGTTTGTAGAGGGTTATAGATACACCAAACGTATTCAGTGTAATGGACCCCTATCAATCACAACACTCAACATTCGTCGCAATTTACATGACTAGCCACGATTTGTTAGGAACACGAATCTTTGAAGATTAAAAAAAAAATAGAGAAGAAGATAATCATTTTTTTACTTGGAAAACCCTTTCAAAATCAGAATGGGAAAAATCACGGTGTGATATCTCCAATTTTCGACCAATGTACTAAGATTGAATTTGATAGATTTTAACCATGAATTTTAATCCGATAATGAGTATTGGACGTTACATTATCGAAATCTCAAAGTTCATCGGTAAATCCTAAATTTTCGGATAAGTAACGGTAAGCCGAAAACTGAGAACCAAAGAGACGTTATGGACTCGGCATGAACCGACGGGCCTACTTCCTATGAAATTCGGCCACCAAGAGGCCCTATAAGAGGAAATTACCGTTTTGCCCCTGAAAGCCCCTTTTTGGCCCAAATAAAGAGCCCATTGGATATCTAGCCCATTAAGCCCTTTAAATTCAAACCCACATGAATAGTGCAAGCCCATATGAATAGTGCAAAGGGTGGAAATTACCATTACACCCCTTCTAGAAAGCCTTGACTTTGAAGGATAAAATTAATGGATATAAGACAAGCTTCTTAAAGCTTGGCCAAGAAGTCTTCTTTTTCTTTTTCCCCCCTCTTGGCCGCCCACTCCTTGTCCCTCTCTCTCTCTCTCTCTCTCTCTTTCTTTCTTTCTTCTTTCCTTGCATTATTAGTTTTGGATTATAGGCTAAAGTTGATAAAATTGTAGGTTGCATTAATGAGGGACAATAATGCAACTTGGTGAAGAAGTAGCAAGACAACTCTCTCTTCTTTCTCACTTTTACTCACTTACTTCTCTCTTGCTCACTTGCACTCTCTTCCTCTCTTTCCTTCTCTTGGATTCGGCCACCATCACTGCCGCCCCTCACTTTGCCGCTCACCTTGCCGCCGCTGTTCATCACCGTGCCGAGCCTGAGCCGCGTCCTTGTCGCCATTCGGATTGCTGTTACTGCTGTTCAAGCCGCGCAGTGCCGAGCCAAGCCACCGTCAAAGCCAAGCCGCCCGTGCCGTTGCCACGCCGAGCTGAGCCCAAGTCGTCCACCGCGCCGTGTTGTCGTTCGTTGCTGTTCATCACCGCTGCCGTTAAACTAGTGAGTTAACTCCCTAATCCTTGGTTAGGTTGTTAATTGCACTTAGGGTTAGATTAAGTGAAGTTTAGAGATAATTATGGTTGGATTAGTTAACTGTGGTTGGATTAGGTGATAAGTTATCATGAAATGATAAGTGGAAGTGATAGGTTATCAAGAAAATGTGATAAGCTATCATCAAAGGGATGATAAGCAAGGTGATAAACTATCGGCTTTTGGGTGATAAGCTACCACAAAAGAGGGGATAAGCTATCGAGGCTTAAGTGATAAGCTATCGGAAAAGGAATGATAAGCTATCATTAATTAGACGATAAGCTATCGAGGAATTATCAATAAGCTATCAAAGTTTGAGCGATAAGCTATCAAGGTTTGATTATTAATTTGTTAGTTAATGTGCCCTATGCTTATGATATGCAGTGGTTCTATGCATGCTTTTGTGCCGTTTAAAGGGTAGATTACCTTGGAAAGATGGTCGTCTCACGAACTATAGCTTTCTCGTTGAAAATAATGTATTTTTGGCATATAAATAGTGATTTGTATGGTGTCGTGCTTAGATACCGAGTTTTACGTGTTGGGATAATCTAGGAGGCTTGAAAAATGAAGCATGTGAAGTTTGACGAGAAAAGCACGTTTGTGTGATCACGTGTGATTTATTTATTACATTTTTACATGTGAAATTGGCAATAAGTTTGACGTATAAGCACGAATCATGGCATGAGCACGTATCATGGGTACATTAGTCAAAAGAAAGAAGAAATGAGATTTCTATGCATGTGTGCTCGTGTGATCACAAAGTGTACGGACCCTCAATGGTGATTGGGGATGATGTCCGATTTTATCAATGATATTATCGGATGCTCGGCGAGGGTTCGGATGACGGATCGCGGTAAAGGCCGGATCGATTCTCTTTTATGGAATGCCGTCTACCTACGGGGGAATTCGGGGTGGGGCCGCACCTCGATCGACCAGGAGGAGACGTTGCCGGGCCCGATGGGGCGGGACGATGCTTGGTCATGTCAGAAGACCGCCAACCTTTGGGTTATGCCGTGGCCTAGAGAGGTTGAAAATCGCCAACCTTCGGGTTGTGCCATGCCCAAGAGCGGGCGTAATCACTAGGCATAAAATTGGATCACGCTTGGATGCATTGTGCATGACAAATGGTGATATGTGTTCTGATTGCCTTGGCTGATGTATTGTTTCTCGAATGTTATAACCGATATCATGTAGGGTATGTGCTTGTGATTTTTCTATTAATTGAGTTGAGTCAGTCGAACCTGTTTTAGATTAAGTAGAGCGAGAGTTGCTCGCTATTGATCTGCCATTGATGATAGGTCGCATGTATAGGGTATGCTCTAGGTGAATCGGCACCCTACCCGAGGCTTAGGTTGTTAACTTACTGAGATTTTATCTCATTCGTTGTTGTTAATAGCTTTTCAGACCTGTAGTATGAATACGAGAATCGTGCGGTTCAAGGTTCCTACGGACCAAAGCCTCGAGGTAACGCCACACCTAGTCTTTGGTGCAGACTATCGTTATAAGCTTCACATTACGACGGTTTAGATCAACAAAGGGTTGGGGCATTTGATACCTTATTGTTTTAAGGCGTGGTTTGTTCGCCACGGTGATGCTCTCTTTGGTCCATTGAGAGGTTTTGATGGACCAACCTGGAGGTGGAGCTCCGGGTGAAAGAGTTTAGGATCCTATGGACCTAGAGGTTCCTGACAGCAATGTTGAAGATCCGGAGTCCGACCCGGATGCAGAGAGCGATCCCGAGCCTCCTCCCGAGTGCTACCTCTAGGTCGGGCTTGGAGGACAGACTTTTTGGTGTAACCCTGTAGTAGTAGTGGAGATAAGTTAACCCCGACTCCGGTATCTTTTGTTGGTCTTGTTAGGAAGTGACCCGAAAGTGAGAGCTTATACATATAACTTCATAGGGTTAACAAGTACATAAATAAAGTGTGAGTTTTGTTAATGATGTTTGTTTTGATGTTTTTCCTGATATCCCTATTGTCGTGACTGTTCAGGTGAATATTTATCGTTTCCGCATGCGTTAATCAAAAGATAAAATGAACGGGTCGACGACGCGTCTTGGGATGTCGCATTAAAATGACCTAAGAGAAGTGACAGGGATTGTCGCGCGCTTGAGGGTCGGGGCATGATATCCCCATTTTGATATCAGAGCATGGTCATAACCTAGAGTGATAAGGTGCGTTGGGTTTTAGGATAGTTAGTTAGGAAAAACACCCCATGCTTGTGATTGCTGATTGATTTTCAAGAACGTTGTTCTTGAGTTCTAATTTCGTGTCGAAAATTTGACACGTAGGATTTCGTGAAATTCCTGCAAGTTGAGTAATCCAGACCCAAGGATCCCTGGCAGAAGGGTGGCCCAAGGCCAAGAAGGTGCTTGAGGAAGGGCACTGTACCCAATGAAATCTCGTTGGCTGGAAACGGGAATGGCGACCAACCAATGCATAGGGTGGTTGAGCAGTTTCTGAAGTTTAAGCCGCCAAAGTTCACTAAAGCAGGTGATCCTGAGGCTGCAACTCTCTAGATCAAGGAGTTAGAAAAGGCTTTTGCATTGCTGAGATGATTGGAGGAAGACCAAGTGACGCTGGCTGTTTACCTACTGCAAGGTAATGCTAGCTCTTGGTGGGAAGTCACTCGAGGAACGGTTTTTCTTGAAAGTACGGTCCTGGTGTGGGATGCATTCATTAGAGCTTTCAATGGGAAATATTTCTCAGATTGTGCGAAGGAACAGAAGATGGCTGAATTTTAGCGACTTCGTTAGAACCATCTGTCAGTAGACCAATATGAGGCGAAGTTTGCCGAGCTATCTAGGTATGCGTCGAGGTTGATTGAGGACCTAGTAGATAAGGCGAGGAGATTCTGAGATGGTCTGAAACTGGAGATTAAGGACCAGTTGGTGCCCCTGAACCTCAAGGACTATGATGAGTTGTACGAAAGGGCCCAACTCATTGAAAGGAACATGGCAGAACGTGCAGCCGCATTTGAATCGCAGTTTGCACCAAATTGGGACAACCATCTGTTCGGGAAAAGGCCAATGACTGAAGGAAAGTATTCTATCCCTCCCAATCGAAAGAATGGTGTTGGAAAATCAACATATAACTCATTTGGTGTGTGCCGATTCTATAATAGAAGACATGGAACAGCCCTGTGTCCTGCCAGGGTAGAAGCCTGTTATGGATGTGGTCAGTACGGCCACCAAGTGCGGGACTGTCCGCGTAGACCTCTTGGAGCACTAGCACCATCGCCGCAAGGAGGACAACCATTAAGGAACGCCCCGCAGAACAATCTGAACCGACGCCCGATGCAAGGAAGGGTTTATGCTGTTACCAGGAAAGAGGCGAAGGATTCGTCGACCGTTACAGGTACAGTCTCCTTGCACGATCATATTGCTTATGTTTTGTTTGATCCGGGAGCTACACATTCGTTTGTTGCTAAGCAAATTGTTGAATTAGTGGGGTTACATCCGAAACCATTGGAAACGGTCCTTAGTATCTCTACCCCATTAAAAGATAAAGTATTGTTTGCGGTAGAATGTTCAGGTTGTAAGATAGTCATAGATGGTCGAGAGGAAGCTGTCGCGACCTAAAAAATTTTCTCGGGCACTAGGTGAAAATGGTAATGCCTAAAAGATTTTTAGAAGGTAATGCCTACTTGATTTAGGCACAGGGCTCTCCCAAGCCTTACCCAATCGCGACTTGAGTTCACTTAAAAGAAATATACAATTTCGGAGTCACCACTAATCATTTTGGGGTAGGTAGATTAGACACCTAATTGAGTCGGGGGAGGATCGACTCGATTCTATGAGACCAGAGATTCTAGGGTCTGGGGACTTGCTTGCTCTAATATTTCTATTAATGCCCTTTCGGTACCTAATTGGTCGGAATGATTTCTAAGTATCCATGCAATCTTGATAACATTTTAGTCCTAAAGGTCAAATCCATTTTTGTAGGTGAGCATGCAAAATGTTTTTTTGATTTTCCCTTTTTGAAGATCTAAGCTAGTTCTGTCCTAAGAAAGAGAAATTAACAAGCAATATATTGAAATTTGGTACATAAAGTAAACAACCAAGAAATTTAAAGCAAGCTAATCTAAGTACGAAAAAATAAACCCCGCAACTCGTCGGGCATTAATGAATACAACCCTTTACAAAAATGGGGGGAAGGGACCGGAATGGACATCGGTCGATTGCCGTCTTCAATGTGTAAGGAAACGAGCACCCCACCGGGACATGCAATGCCTAATCATACATCTAATGATTGAATGCAAACGAAGGCAATCAAATAGCCTCGGGGTCGGCCTTTGCATACATGCATTTCGAGATTCGCACCTAAGCAAGTGGTCAGGATTGATTATCATTGATCGAGTCCATTGACTCTCCACTTTGCACAAGCGCCGTGAGAGGGTAATGGCATCGATCCTAAGGCTTAACTAATGTAATTTGATACTCTAACACCGAGCATACATTAGAGGATCGAACCGAATATTCGAATAGACGGCAATCACGAGATATTTGAGGAACACGGCATAAAAAGCATGAATTAAAAGTGATGTCCCAATTTTTATGCAAATCTCGCCCAACTACCATGAAGCACAAAATTTAATCATGAAGAAATCCTAAGAATGAGGTTTGAGGAGGCAAATATCAATTTCGGCCACATGAAGCTTGAATACTTGAAAACATTGCAAACTAGACCCATAAGTCAGAAATCATGAAAAATCAACAAACCGCGAAGGTCGATCAGAAAACAGCAGAAAACAGTGAAGAACATAAGCTGTTTTGATTTTTCTAGGCGAGTTTTGAAGGCCCGATTCACATAGCAAATGATGTCCCCTTGGGGCCCATAAATACTCAAATCGAAGCTTGGGACGTTGAGATCGATTAGCTCAACAATGACTTCATCGAAAAATATCATTTAAAAGGCCAAATAGCCATCGGAAGTGAGAAGGGTCAGAAAAACGATTTTTGCACAAAACTTGGGATACCACCCACCAACAACCAGCATGCATACAGAATCTATTTACCATCATTTTAGACTCAAAGGCAGCAAAACACAGCAACAAACTTATCTTAAAAATATGGCAAGAACATGAAATCAAATGACTCTTTATTTAACCGGCGAATGCCGAGTTTTAAGCCAAAACTGAACCTACCTTTGTCGACAGATGCACGGAGCTCGAGCTCAAGCGAGCTATTTGGCCACCCAAGGGATGTCTCGGACGGCCATGAACAGCTCAGCAACTCTCTGATTCAAGGAGGAAATTGAAGCCATAAGTAAAGCGAAATGGCGAGATATGAGCAACAAAATAAGATGAGAAGAAATGGGGGACTCCGACGGCAGACTGGGCGGACTCCGGGCACGGCAAGCTCAAGGACACGTGAAAGGGTGGCGTCGCAAGATAGAGGGGGCCAGACGGCGACTGGAATGGCCGTAAGGGGCGGCAAAAGGCTCGGCACAATCACCAGCGTGTACACCGGTGATGTGGCCAAGAGGAAAAAGTGGCACGCCGGCGGTCAACGGTGGTCAGACGGTGACAAGGGTGGTGCGACGGGATGAAGGAGAGAGAGAGGGTGTCAGTGGTGGTGGTGGTTCGTTGGAGGGGGGTCGGCCGGCAGTGGCGGACGGTGGTGCGGCCGTGGGTGAGAGAGAGAGAGAGAGAGGGAGAGTGAGAGTGTCTTCTATCTTAAAAAATGCAGCCCCTAAAAAATGTTTCCCCCCTCTAGGGTTTTTGGAAAATGTGCCATTTATATGGTCATTTAAGTGATCTAATCTTGGCCCTTCACCAAGCAATGGTTGAGATTTAACTTGTTCCCCAAGTTTGTGGTATTTTTGTAATTATAGCTCAAGAAGGTGAAATGGGCATGGCCTTGGGAAATGGGCTAAAATGGCCTAAAAATGGCCGAAAATGGCCAAAATTCGGCCATTTCGCTGGATCTCCGGCAAGCTGGTTGGATCGGGTCAACCCGGGTTAACCGATTCTTGACCGGGCCGGTGCAAGGGCCAAATGAACTCCGACTTTGATGAAATTTTCGCCAAAATTTTTATTTTTCCTCTATTTTATAAATATGAATTTCCCCAAAATTTTCTAGACCAAAATTTATTTATTTTTTAATTTCTTGATATGACTATATTAATTCCTCTTTTTTGGCTAAAACTACTAGGCATTCTAGACATGTTGGCATAAGCTTGATTTCCTTGGCCAAATTAAATTTCTAAGGATGTACTAGGATGCCTAATTGGAATGGGTTAAAATGAATTAGGTCACTCGGAATCATTTAAGCTCGGTTTTAAACCTAAACCACTGTTAATATGGCCAAACCAATCTCAAGATGAGTGAATTGGCCAAAATGGATAGTAGATTCTGGTTTGATTTAATCAAATGACGTCTCACGACTCATGAAGTAATGGTTTGAGACGACCGTTTAGGCTCGAATTAGGGCTAATTCACCAATAAACTCAAAACTTGAAATTTTGTTGAGGGTTTTGATATAAGACATCCTCTAGCTAAAATGTCTCAACTATAAGAAATTCTAAAAATGCTATCTAAATGGTCAATTTTGATTTTTGGGCCAATTAGGGCTTACTTTTCCTTGAATTGGGGAAAAGTATGTCCCCAATTGATTTTTATGAAATTTAAAGTTTGGTAACTCAATTAAAAAATAAAAAGGATGTTTCATGATTTTTCTCTAATTTTTTTTGTATTGTGTCTGAATTTAGGCCAAGAAAATTTATTTTTCCAAAGGAAAATCAATTTTTATGGTTAAATTCGTGAATTTTCGAAAAACGAAAGTAGGAAAATTCAAATGACACCATTTAGAACATATTCATGTGAACATACAAAATTCGACCTCGAGGTTGATTTTCGGCTAGATTCTAGTCAAAGGTTTGACCAAAAAGTCAACTCGAAAGTCGAATTTTGACTTTTTGAGGTTAAGGTTCAAATGCATCCTAAATGCTAGACCGAAGCATGGCCGAGTGAAAAATGACTCTTTTTGGTTTGAAAAATGATTTTGTCACGATCAAAACTCAAATTCTAAGTTTTAACTTTAAAATGACTAATCGACTAAAAATCAGGTGTCAATAGGAAAGTATAGATTTGATTGTGCTGGCGATGTATGACTTTGATGTCATAATCGGAATGGATTGGCTCACCAAGCAACAAGCTACGATGGACTACTATCGTAAAGCGATCAAGTTTAACCCGTTAGGAATGGTTAATTTCGAGTTCGTTGGAAACTAAGGGTCCCCTTCGATTCCCTTGATTTCGTCGCTTGAGGTGACAACCTTGTTGGATAAGGGTTGCCAGGGTTATTTGGCAAACATGGTTAATACGTTTGTTGAGGAACCAAGGAAGGAGGACATTGCTGTAGTATGGTACTTTTCTAATGTCTTTCCAAAAGAATTGCCTGGATTACCCCTAGAAAGGGAAATAGAATTTGTGATTGAGTTAGCCCTTGGAACGGAGCCGATTTCCAAGGCACCATATTGCATGGCGTTGTTAGAATTTAAAGAATTAAAGGTGCAGATGAAAGAATTATTGGATAAGGGATTCATCTGCCCTAATAGATCGCCTTGGGGAGCGCCTATTTTGTTCGTAAGAAAGAAGGATGGATCGTTGCGCCTTTGCATCGATTATCGACAACTCAATCAAGTGACAGTCAAGAACAAGTACCCGTTGCCAAGGATAGACAATTTGTTTGACCAACTTCAAGAAGCTTCGGTATTTTCCAAGATAGACCTAAGACAAGCTATCACTAGTTGAGGATCAAGAATGAGGATATACCGATGACGGCATTTCGTACACGTTATGGTCATTATGAGTTTACGATAATGCCATTTGGTCTGACAAATGGCCCTGCTGCTTTCATGGATCTAATGAACCATGTGTTCAAGGAATATTTGGATCGGTTCATGATTGTGTTCATTGATGACATTCTGGTGTATTCAAGAAGCCTAGAAGAACATGAACAACACTTGAGGACAATTCTGCAAACCCTTCAAAAGGATAAATCGTATGCTAAGTTTAGTAACTGCGAGTTTTGGTTAGTTCGTGTAACCTTTCTTGGACATTTAATCTCTGGCGAAGGAATTTTTGTAGATCCGACCAAGATTGAAGCGGTTATGGATTGGCCAAGGCCAACGAATGTAATAGAGATTATGAGTTTCTTGGGATTAACAGGCTATTATAGACGATTCGTAAAAAGGTTTTCTGCAATAGCTACGCCTCTGACACTATTGTTAAAGAAGGACGATAAGTTTGAATGGACAGATAAGTGCGAGCGTAGTTTTCAAGAGCTTAAGCACAAGCTAACTACGGCTCCAGTTTTGACAATACCGTATGGTCCAGGAGGTTATAAAATCTATAGTGATGCGTCGTTTAAGGGATTGGGCTGCGTTCTAATGCAACATAGAAGAGTGGTTGCATACGCGTCCCATCAGTTAAGGCCTCATGAGTTAAACTACCCGACGCATGATTTGGAATTGCAGCAATCATCTTTGCCCTCAAGATTTGGATACATTATCTATGCGGAGAAAAGTTTCAAGTTTACACCGACCATCAAAATCTCAAGTATCTATTCTCTCAGAATAAGTTGAACATGAGACAATGACGTTGGATGGAACTTCTCAAGGATTATGATTGCGACATTTTGTATTATCCTGGTAAAGCCAACAAGGTGGTAGATGCGCTTAGTCGAAAGTCAATGATTGTGCAAATGATGGTTCAAGAAAGGCTTCTTCTCGAAGAAGTGCGAGATTTAGACTTTAAGTTTGAAGAAAGGCATCTATCGAGTCTCATGGCTACTTTATGGATTGAACCAGAAGTGTAGGCAAAGATTAAAACCTTGCAATCGACAGACCCTGCAATCCAAAAGATTCTGCAAGATGATTCAACAAAGAGGAAAGCTGATTTTCAAGTAGCTGAGGACGGAATATTGAGATTCCGTGGGCAATTGTGCATGACCAATGATACAGGGCTTAAGGAGGAAATCTTATCAGAAGCCCATCGTAGTAGCTACAACATTCATCTGGGTAGCACAAAGTTGTATCAGAACTTGAGGCGGTATTATTGGTGGAGCGGTATAAAGGCTGATATCGCTAAGCACGTGGCTAAGTGCTTAACGTGCCAACAAGTGAAAGCACAGCATTGCAAGCCTGGTGGACTACTACAACCTCTCGAGATCCTAGAATGAAAATGGGAGCATATCACAATGGATTTTGTGATGGAATTACCAAGGAGTCAACGAGGTAACAATTCTATTTAGGTCGTGGTTGATAGACTCACGAAGTCTGCACACTTTATCGCCATACGAAAGGATTTCGAATTAGATAGATATACTAACTTGTATGTGCGACAAATTGTTTGTCTTCATGGAGTACCAGTGACAATCAATTCAGATCGAGATTCCAAGTTCACTGCAACGTTTTGGAAAAGCTTGCAGACTGCCTTATAAACGAAGCTGCAATATAGCACTGCCGGATGGCCAATCAGAGAGAACCATTCAAACGCTCGAGGACATGTTGCAAACATGTGTTTTGAATTTTAAAGGAAGTTAGGAGGAACAACTTCATCTTATTGAGTTCTGTCACGCCCCAGCCCTCGAGCACGCAATGATCCCTACACCTCTCTTGGGTCATTGGAATGCGATGTCCCAGGACACATTATCGACCCGTTCATTTTATCTTTTGATTAACGCAAGCGGAAACGATTAACAAACTCCCGAACAATCACGACAATAGGAATGGTAGGAAAAACAGAAATACAATCACTACCAAAGCACACTTTGTTTATAAACTTGTTAACCCTAGGAAGTTTATACATATAAGCCCTCCCTCACTACGGGGTGCTTTTGATTGAGACCACCAACAAGGTACCGGGATCGGGTTAACTTAAACTTCTCTACATAATGGCACCTTGAACCGCACCTGTCGACCTTCCATTCTACGGTCCTGAAAAGCGATTAACAACAACGAGTGAGATAAAATCTCAGTAAGCCAAAAACCTAAGCCTCATGTAGGGTGCTGATTCACCTAGAGCATGCCCTAAACATGCAACCTATCATCGATGGCAGATCAATAGCGAGCAACTCTTGTTCTACTTAATCTAGAACAGGTTTGAGTGACTCAACTCAATTAACAGATAAATCACAGGCATTCTTACCTCACCTTGGCACATGTACATGCCCTGCATGTTATCAGTTATGGTATTCTATAAATAATACATCAGCCAAGGCAGTCAGAACATAAATTACCATTTCTCATGCGCAATGTATCCAAGTGTATTCCAAATTTATGCCTAGTGATTACCACTGCCTTCGGCCAACGCACGACTCGAAGGGTGGCGGTCTCGACCTCTCTAGGCCACTGCACCACTCGAAAGTTAACAGCCCTCCGGCATGACCGGGCATCGTCCCGCCTCATCGGGCACGGTAACATCTCCTCCTGGAAGATCGGGGCGTGGCCACACCACGACCTCCCTCGCAAGTAGACGGCATTCCATAAAGGAAAATCGATCCGGTCTCTATCGCGATCCATCATCCGAACCCCCGCTGGGCATCCGATAAAATCCTTGATTAAATCAAGCATCGTCCCTAATCCTCTAGGGGTCCATACACTTTTGTGATCATACGAGCACCTTAATCATGCATGCCAATTCAGTTCTTCTTATTTTTCTAGCCAATGCCACCATGATTCGTACTCATGCCATGATCGTGCTCATACGTCAAACTTATTGCCATTTTCACACGTAAAAATGCAGTAAATAGATCACACGTGATCATATAGACATGCTTTTCCCATCAAACTTTACATGCTTCATTTTTCAAGTCTCCTAGATTATTCCACTACGCAAGAGTTGACATCCAAGCATGAAACCTCATGGATTACCATTTATACACCAAAAAGGCATTCTTTTTAACTAGAAAACCATAATTCATGAAACAATTACCTTTCTAAGGCAATCATTGCCTCAAATCACACAAAAGCATAGATAGAAACACCACATATCACAAGCACAAGACACAATGATCAATAACACATCAACCAACCCTCGATGGCCTATCGATAATTCCACGATAACTTATCGCCTATTTGACGATAGTTTATCATCCATTTTAGGATAGCTTATCACAAAATCCTCGATAGTTTAGCACTCCCTTTGGTGATAGCTTTTCACTCAAAAGCCGATAGCTTATCACTTACTCACCAATAGGTTATCATCCCTTTGATGATAGCTTATCACTTTTCCTTGATAACCTATCACTTTCACTTATCATTTCATGATAACTTATCACCTAACCCAACCACAATTAACTAATCCAACCATAGTTAACTCTAAAATTCACTTAATATAACCCTAAGTACAATTAACAACCTAACCAAGGATTAGGGAGTTAACTCACGGGTTTAACGGCGACACGGCACGACTTGGTGGCTTGGTGCGGCGGCGATGGGTGGCTCGGTTCAGCTCGGCTTAGTTCAGCAAGGGTACAGTGCGGTGGCATGGCTTGGCAATGGCGGTTCAAACGGCGGCAAGGGCGCGGTAGGGCGGTGAAACAAGAAGGAAAAGGAAGAAAATGAAGGAAAAAGAGAGAGAGAGAGAGAGAGAGAGAGAAGCGGCGGTGGGTGGTGGCTGAACAAGAGGAAAAGAGAGGGAGAGAGTGCAAGTGAGCAAGAGAGTGAGAATGAGAAAGAAAGAAAGAGTTGTCTTACTTAACTTTCTCACCAAGTTTGCATTATTGCCATCATTAATGCAACCCCAAAATTTTATCCAACTTAGCTCATAAATCCAAGACCAATAATGGAAGGAGAGAGAGAGAGAGAGAGAGGAGCAATGGGAGGCCAACTAAAAAGGAAAAGGAAATGGAAGACCACTTGTTCAGGCCTTAATGAAGTTTGTCTCTTGTCCATTAAATTTGGTCTCTCAAAGTCAAAGGTTTCTAGAAGGGGTAAAATGGTAATTTCCCATCTTGGCACTATTCACATGGGCTTGGACTTGAATTTAAAGGGCTTAGTGGGCTTGATATCCAAAGGGCTCTTTATTTGGGCCTAAAATGGGCTTTTGAGGGCAAAACGATAATTTCCTCTTATAGGGCCTCTTGGTGACCGAATTTCATAGAAAATAGGCCCGTTGGTTCATGCCAAGTCCGTAAGTTCTCTTTGGTTCTCAATTTCAGGCTTACCATCACTTATCCGAAATTTTAGGGTTTACCAAGAAATTTTGAGATTTTGATAACGTAACATCCAATACTTTTTAGCGGATTTGAATTCGTGGTTAAAATCCATCGAATTCGATCTTTGTACATTGGTCGAAAATCGGGGATATCATATAAGGACTATCCCTTAACAGACATTACGACATAACATTTTCAAATGGTATTCTCTGCACATCAAACAGGTGAGCCAGAATCAGGATGTCGCAACTCTTCCCTTCTTACAGAAATTTCATCCTCGAAATTTATATCTTTATTTGATTCTCGAAAAATTGAGGATACTGTTGTTTCATGACTTCCTCACTTTTTCAAGTGGCAGTTTTTGTATCATGGTTTTGCCATAAAATTTTTACTAGACCAATAACATTGTTCTTGAGCACTTGTTCTTTTCGATCCAATATCCATACTGGCCTTTCTACGTACTTAACTCCCTCATCCACTAATGACATCCTAAAGATTAAGGCAAAGCTTGTAAACTTGAATTCCTTTCTAACTATTGAGCATTCTCCTTTTATGTCCTCGATGTCTAAATGCATACTTTACTTCTCTAGTTGGAACACGCCATCAAATGTAAAGATGCCCTGAGGACTGCAAAAGGTCATGTCAATCCTGCACCGGTTTCTTTAAATAAAAATTTTGGCGCATGAATCTCACCGCTCACGCCTTGGCCGAGTGGTATCCGGGAGTGAACAAACGGTCCGCACCCTGGGTTCGAAACTTAGAGGCGGCGACTTTGGTTGCCATCCCCTCTCCCCCTTTTTGCATCATCTTTTATTTTTGTCCAGGATGAAAGACTCATTGGTTTAGCATAGACACATGAAAGACGTCATATACTTGAGCAAGTCTTGGTGGCACACGAGACGATAGGCCAAAATCCCAATTCGTTCCAGAATCTCAAAATGTCCAACATATCTCAGACTCAGCTTTATTTTCTTTAACCTCGCCCCCTTGCAGACTTGTGCAAATCAACTCTTATTTGCTACAAAAAAATTTCAAATACATTTTATGTCCTTGCTAATATCTCGAGAAAGGATAATTGATAACCTTATTTCAAATTTTATCCATTTAGCACCATGGAATAATTAACTCCTAATTCTCCAAGACAAGATCATCTCATAATGATCACATACTTTCAATCCCACATTACTATCCTCAAATCAATCCACCAAGACTCTTTGTATCAAGACCTTCAAATACATAACAATGATCATAACTTATCACTGAAGGGTCAATACTTTCATTCTAAAATCATAACTCATTATTTCCACGGTTCCTACTCCACCATATTACTTTTGAACTTACATTCCATGTGTTCAGTTCATCCATTCTTAAATGTCTCTAAGATCTTCAAAATGTCACACATTTTACAAAAATTTCTCGAGTACCAAAATCTAATATCATTTGTCGACACTTAAATTTGAACTTGCCATATATCCATCATATCACATTATATTGCACCTTTCACAATCATTATCATCTGAACTTTTTATCAGCCATTGACTAATCCATCGAGACTCCTATCATCTTAATTAAGATGTAGCCTAAGAACATCTTGTTATCCAATTGAAAATTCGTGGCGATCAATTCTCACTTCGGATGCAAAACCTTCGAATACTTTTCATGACTTTACTAATTCCTCAAATAAAATTCCTTAATGACATAACTTCAGAACTGATCTTTCCTAAATGCACCAAATTATAATCTCCAACGCATCTTTGACAAGATACTTCCAATCATAGTACTTAGAAAAGAACTATTTCTCCAATTTCGATTTCACTATCTCCCAAGGTAATTTACCCCATTCCTTTCTATAGGATCATATACCATCAAAACAATAACTCATCTTTAATCCACATAAACATATCATTACTCAAAAGATCATCACTTAAACTTAAATAACTAGTATCCTCATGTTTCCATAATTACTTTCTAGCTTCTTAAGAAGGTAACTTACCAAATAGTAGGTGGTCTCACTATGTTTTCGTTGTGCTGCTTTGATAAATCATCTCTGTATAAATCTTCATTGAGATGTCTAAATACTCCTTGAACAAACTATTCATAGATCCTTAAAAGCAGTAGGGGCATTTGTCAGACCAAATGGCATTACCGTAAACTCATAATGACCATAACGTGTACGCAATGCCGTCTTCGGTATATAATCCTTCTTGATCCTCAATTTGTGATAGCCTGTCCGTAGGTCTATTTTGAAAAATACCGAAGTTTTCTAAAGTTGGTCAAACAAATCGTCTATCCTTGGCAACAGGTGCTTGTTCTTGACCGTCACTTGATTGAGTTGCTTATAATCGATGCAAGGACACAACGATCCATCCTTCTTTCTTACAAACGAAATTGGTGCTCCCTAAGGCGATGCACTAGGGCGGATGAATCCCTTATCCAACAATTCTTGCATCTACACCTTTAATTCCTTTATCTCTGACAAAGCTAAACAATACGGTGCTTTGGAAATTGGCTCCATTTCAGGGGCTAACTCAATCACAAATTCTATTTCCCTTTCTAGGGTAATTCAAGTAATTCCTTTGGAAAGATATTGGAAAAAAAAAACCTGCACTACAACGATGTCCTCCATCCTTGGTTTCTCAACCAACATATTGACCATGGTTGCCAAATAACCCTGGCAACCACTATCCAGCAAGCTTGTCGCCTCGAGTGACGAAATCAAGGGAATCGAAGGGAACCCTCGGTTTCCAACGAACTCGAAACTAATCATTCCTAACGAGTTAACCTTGACTGCTTTACGATAGCAATCCATCATAGCTCGTTGCTTGGTGAGCCAATTCATTCCGATTATGACATCAAAGTCATACATTGCCAACATCATCAAACAATCACATGTGAAGCCTCGCTTCTAAATAGCATCCAACAATTACACAAAATAATCAAGAACACTACATCGCTAATGCATGTTAATTGCACACAACCAACATTCATCTTGCAAATCTCAAAGTAGACAAGCAAATTGAAATCAAGAGTTGACCTATACACACGATGATACGAATGCAAAGGACTCATGTTCCATATTGCCTTAGTTTAGTGTGATCTCTTCTTAGCCAAGACACATGGATTACGCCGATTATTCACCAGTCCGTGCAAGGCCCTTATCTTCGAAGATACTTCTTCCACAACCTCAAATGACTTTCCCTTTTCAACATTCATTCTAAGCATTTTAACACCTATACCCGCCTTTTCGATGTGCGGCTTGGTTCATTCCTATCCCCTTCACCATCTTAGAAGCCTGTCAGGAGCCGCACCTTGTCCGAGCTCTCTTGCCCCGGCGATCACTCCCCGTCCTCATCGGACCAGGTCGTTATAGGTCCACCAGCCTTTGCTTGGTTCGTCCCCAAACCACACACCTACGAAGGGAGTCCCGCTTGACTCGTCCCATATGGAGCCTCACGGTTTGAAGGTGTTCCGCTTGACTCATCCCATACCGAGCCTCACGGTTCACCCTAACCTATGCAACTAGTAACAGTGACAATCATAAACCACAAGCCTCATCTCAATCAAGATGTTTTTCACACAGCATGACATGAATGACACTTAATTCACTCCTTTTCACACACTTCGGGCATTTATCTCATATATATACAATCACATGTATATCCAATGCTACGTGCCATGTACTCATTCCACACATTTTCCTTACCAAACCACATCAATTTAGCATGTCATTCGGTTTACATCTCTCAGTCCAGCAATGGACAGAACCGAAATTACAGCACAAAACCAATATCACTTTTCGGCTCCTCCAATCCAACACCATTTGAATACCATAACTCACCAATCATCAATCTGAAAACTAAATCCAATGTTCCTAAGATGATTTGAATCTCAACAAGGTCAATTTATTATTCCTCAATTATTCCTCACGTTCTTGAAATCCATTCTACAACTAAACCACAAAACTTGATAGGTGATTCATCTATCAAAGTTCATCATGTAACACACCTCTCAACCAAACTACCTAAGGCAAGAACACAGCTTCACCAAATCAGCATATAATCCAACAACAAAACCTGCCTTAATATTAATTCAACTAAACTAAGCTCAAAGAACCAAATGAGGTCCACGGTTTTCTCCAAATTCAGAATATCCGAGATCACCAACCTCAAAATCATTCAAATCAAAAGATCATATCAGCATTTCCATACCTTATGTGGTGATTCCAATGACTTCTCGACAATCCAAACTTAAAATTATATCCTATCTTCATGGTCTCCGCAATTTAAGGCAAACTCGAGAACACTAATTCCAGAATTCGTTCCATCCATGAACTAACTGCAACATTTTAATGCCCACAAACACATTCCTAATGAATTCTCAACAATTCAAGCCTAGAACTACTACATACTCTTACGATTTCATCATTCACTAACTAGCCAAGGACTTCACCTCAACAGGCTCCAAAACTCATCAAAATCGAGAGCCCCCAGCCACAACTTATCACTCTAGGTTATGACCATGCTCTAATACAAAACGGGGATGTCATGCCCCAGCCCTCGAGCGCGCGACGATCCCGACACCTCTCTTAGGTCATTTGAATGTGACATCCCAAGACGCGTCGTCGACCCGTTCGTTTTATCTTTTCATTAACGCAAATGGAAACGATTAACAAACACTCGAACAATCACGACAATAGGGATAGTAGGAAAAATAGAAATACAATCACTACCAAAGCACACTTTGTTTATAAACTTGTTAACCCTAGGAAGTTTATACATATAAGCCCTCACTACGGGGCATTTCCTATTGAGACCACCAAAAAGGTACTGGGGTCGGGTTAACTTAAACTTCTCTACGCGAGGGGACCTTGAACCGCACCTATCGATCTTCCATTCTACGGTCCTGAAAAGCGGTTAACAACAACGAGTGAGATAAAATCTCAATAACTCAAAAACCTAAGCCTCGTGTAGGGTGCTGATTCACCTAGAGCATACCCTAAACATGCAACCTATTATCGATGGCAGATCAATAGCGAGCAACTTTCACTCTACTTAATCTAGAACAGGTTCAAGTGACTCAACTCAATTAATAAATAATCACAGGCATTCTTACCTCACATTGGCACATGCACATGCCCTGCATATTATTAGTTATGGCATTCTATAAACAATACATCAGCCAAGGTAATCAAAATACAAATCACCATTTCTCATGCACAATACATCTAAGCGTGTTCCAATTTTATGCCTAATGATTATGATCGCTTTCGGCCATCGCACGATCCGAAGGGTGGCGGTCTTGACCTCTCTAAGCCACTGCACCACTCGAAGGTTAGCAGTCCTCTAGCATGACCGGGCATCGTCCTGCCCCATCGGGCACTGCAACATCTCCTCTTGAAAGATCGGGAAGCGGCCACATCGTGACCACCCCCGCAGGTAGACGGCATTCCATATAGGAGAATCGGTCCGGCTTCTACCGCGATCCGTCATCTGAACCCCCGCCGGGCATTCGATAAAATCCTTGATTAAATCGGGCATCGTCCCCAATCCTCTGGGGATCCATACACTTTTGTAATAACACGAGCACTTCAATCATGCATGCCAATTCAGTTCTTCTTATTTTTCTAGCCAATGCCACCATGATTCGTACTCATGCCATGATCGTGCTCATACGTCGAACTTATTACTATTTTCACACGTAAAAATACAGTAAATAAATCACATGTGATCACACAGACATGCTTTTCCCATCAAACTTCACATGCTTCATTTTTCAAGCCTTCTAGATTATTTCAACGCGCAAGACTTGACATCCAAGCATGAAACCTCATGGATTACCATTTATACGCCAAAAATGCATTCTTTTTACCTAGAAAATCATAGTTCATGAAACAATGACCTTTCTAAGGCAATCCTTACCTCAAATCACACAAAAGCATGGATAGAAACACCATATATCACAAGCACAAGATACAATAATCGATAACTCATCAACCAACCCTCGATGGCCTATCGATAATTCCTCGATAACTTATCGCCTATTTGACGATAGTTTATCATCCATTGTACGATAGCTTATCGCCAAATCCTCGATAGTTTATCACCCCCTTTGGTGATAGCTTATCACTCAAAAGCCGATAGTTTATCACCTCTTTGGCGATAGCTTATCACTTACTCACCAATAGGTTATCATCCCTTTGATGATAGACTATCACTTTTCCTTGATAACCTATCACTTCCACTTACCATTTCATGATAACTTATCACCTAACCCAACCACAGTTAACTAATCCAACCATAGTTAACTCTAAACTTCACTTAATCTAATCCTAAGTGCAATTAACAACCTCACCATGGATTAGGGAATTAACTCACGGGTTTAACGGTGGCGGCGACGAACGACGACATGGCGCGGCACACGGCGGCACAGCACGGCTCGGTGGCTTGGTGCGGCGGCGATGGGTGGCTCAGTTTAGCTTGACAAGGCTCGGCTCGGCTTGGTTCGACAAGGCTACAGTGCGGCGGTACGGTTTGGCAATGGCAGTCCAAACGGCGACAAGGATGGCAAGGGCGTGGTACGACGGTGAAACAAGAAGGAAAAGGAAGAAAATGAAGGAAAGAGAGAGAGAGAGAGGTGGTGGCCGAACAAGAGGAAAAGAGAGAGAGAGTGCAAGTGAGCAAGAGAGTGATAATGAGAAAGAAAGAAAGAGTTGTCTTGCTTAACTTTCTGACCAAGTTTGCATTATTGCCATCATTAATGCAACCCCAAAATTTTATCCAACTTAGCTCATAAATCCAAGACCAATAATGGAAGGAAAGAAGGAAGAGAGAGAGAGAGAGAGAGAGAGAGAGAGAGAGAGAGAGAGGAGCAATGGGCAGCCAACTAAAGGGGAAAAGGAAATGGAAGACCACTTGTCCAAACCTTAATGAAGTTTGTCTCTTGTCCATTAAATTTGGTCTCTCAAAGTCAAAGGTTTCTAGAAGGGGTTAAATGGTAATTTCCCATCTTGGAACTATTCACATGGGCTTGGCACTATTCACGTGGGCTTGGACTTGAATTTAAAGGGCTTAGTGGGCTTGATATCCAAAGGGCTATTTATTTGGGCCTAAAATGGGCTTTTGAGGGCAAAATGGTAATTTCCTCTTATAGGGCCTCTTGGTGACCGAATTTCATAGGAAATAGGTCCATTGGTTCATGCCAAGTCCGTAAGTTCTCTTTGGTTCTCAATTTCCAACTTACCGTCACTTATCCAAAATTTTAGGGTTTACCGATAAACTTTGAGATTTTGATAACGTAACATTGAATACTCTTTATCGGATTAGAATTCGTGGTTAAAATCCATCGAATTCAATCTTTGTACCTTGGTCGAAAATCGACGATATCACATAAGGACTATCCCTTAACAGACATTACAACATAACATTTCCAAATGTTATTCTCTGCGCATGAAATATGTGAGCCAGAATCAGGATGTCACAAGTTCGCCTACAACAACATTTATCAATAGAGCATCAAAATGGCACCCTTTTCAAGCATTGTATGGTAGGGTCTATAGGACTCCAGTTTGTTGGGACGAAGTTGGTGAACGAAAGATCATGGGTCGTGAGTTGGTGCAACAGTCATTAGACGCTGTCAAGATTATTAGAGAAAGACTTAAGATAGCCCAAAGCCGCTAGAAAAGTTATGCAGACAAGCGGCGTAGACCATTGGAATTTCAAGTAGGTGACCATGCTCAAGGTGTCACTGATGCGAGGTACTTCACGATTCGGCAAGAAAGGAAAGCTGAGTCCGAGGTATGTTAGACCTTTTGAAATCTTGGAACGAATTGGGATTTTAGCCTATCATCTCGTGTTGCCACCGAGACTTGCTCAAGTACATGATGTCTTTCATGTATCTATGTTAAGAAAGTATGAGCCTGACCCGGCTCACGTGCTTAATTTTGAGGAAATAGAAGTGGACGACCGAGTGTCGTACGTGGAATGACCAGTGAGACTAGAGGACAGAAAAGAGCAAGTGGTACAGAACAAGACGATTCTCTTGGTTAAGGTGATTTGGCAACATCACGAAATAGAGGGAGCAACGTGGGAAAGCGAAGAGATAATGAGGCGCAAATATCCCTATCTTTTTTAGGATGTCATGTAATGGTTTAAATTTCGAGGATGAAATTTCTGTAATGAGGGAAGAGTTGTGATATCCCAAATTTTTGACCAATGTACTAAGATTGAATTCATTTTAACCATGAATTCTAATATGATAACGAGTATTAGACGTTACATTATCGAAATCTCAAAGTTTATCTGTAAACTCTAAATTTTTGGATAAGTAATGGTAAGCCGAAATTTGAGAACCAAAGGGATGTTACGGACTCGGCGTGAATCAACAGGCCTACTTCCTATGAAATTCGGCCATTAAGGGTGCGCATAACAACATTTCTGTTTCACAATTTCTGTTCCAGAAATCATTCTGGAACAGGTTTGAAACAAAAATCCGTTTGGTAACACAACTTCAATTTTCTATTTCTGGAACAACTTTCTGTTCCAGAAATCATTCTGAAACAGAAATCAGAAGTTAAATTTTTCAGTTTCTTGATTTTTGAAACAGAAATCAGAAATTTTCTCTCTCCTCTTTCTGTTTACAACTTGCTCTCCTCTCTCTCATGGCTCCCCGTTGTCATCATCTGCCGCTTGCTCGCTCGCTCCCCCTATATGAGGAAATTACCGTTTTGCCCCCGAAAGCCCATTTTGGGCCCAAATGAAGAGCCTATTGGATATCTAGCCCATTAAGCCCTTTAAATTCAAGCCCAAGCCCATGTGAATAGTGCAAGCCCGTATGAATAGTGTCAAGGGAAGAAATTACCATTATACCCCCTCTTGGCCGCCCACTCCTTGTCCCTCTCGCTCTGTTTCTTTCTTTCTTCTTTCCTTGCATTATTAGTCTTGGATTAAAAGCCAAAGTTGATAAAATTGTGGGTTGCATTAATGATAGGCAATAATGCAACTTGGTGAAGAAGTAGCAAGACAACTCTCTCTTCTTTCTCACTTTCACTTACTCACTTCTCTCTTGCTCATTTGCATTCTCTCCCTCTCTTTCCCTCTCTTGGATTCGGCCACCATTACCGCCGCCCCTCACTTTGCCGCTACCATTCATCACCATGCCGAGCTTGAGCCACGTCCTTGTTGCTATTCGGATCACTGTTGCCACCGTTCAAGCAGCGCCGTGCCGAGCCAAGCCACTGCCGAAGCCAAGCCGCCCATACCGTCGCCGTGCCGAGCCGAAGTCATCCGCCGCACTGTGTTGCCGTTCATCGTAGTTCATCACCGCCCCTGTTAAACTAGTGAGTTAACTCCCTAATCCTTGGTTAGGTTGTTAATTACGCTTAGGATTAGATTAAGTGAAGTTTAGAGTTAACTATGGTTGGATTAGTTAAGTGTGGTTGTATTAGTTAACTATGGTTGGATTAAGTGATAAGTTATCATGAAATGATAAGTGAAAGTGATAGGTTATCAAGAAAATGTGATAAGCTATCATCAAAGGGATGATAAGCAAAGTGATAAGTTATCGGCTTTTGGGTGATAAGCTATCACAAAAGGGGGAATAAGCTATCGAGGCTTAAGTGATAAGCTATCGAAAAATAGATGATACATTATCGTCAATTAGACGATAAGCTATCGAGGAATTATTGATAAGCTATCAAAGTTTGAGCGATAAGCTATCAAGGTTTGATTATTAATTTGTTAGTTAATGTGTCCTATGCTTGTGATATGCAGTGGTTTTATGCAAGCTTTTGTGCCGTTTGAAGGGTAGGTTACCTTAGAAAGATGGTCGTCTCATGAACTATAGCTTTCTCGTTGAAAATAATGTATTTTTGGTATATAAATGGTGATTTGTATGGTGTCGTGCTTAGATACCGAGTTTTACGTGTTGGAATAATCTAGGAGGCTTAAAAAATGAAGCATATGAAGTTTGACGGGAAAAACACGTCTGTGTGATCACGTGTGATTTATTTATTGCATTTTTACGTGTGAAAATGGCAATAAGTTTGACGTATGAGCACGAATCATGGCACGGGCACGTATTATGGGTGCATTGGCTGAAAGAAAGAAGAAATTAGATTTGTATGCATGTGTGCTTGTGTGATTACAAAGTGTACAGACCCTCAATGGTGATTGGGGACGATGTTCGATTTTATTGATGATATTATCGGACGCCCAGTGAGGGTTCAGATGATGGATCCCGGTAAAGGCCGAACTGATTCTCCTTTATGGAATGCCGTCTGCTTGCGGGGGAGGTCGGGGTGGGGCTGCACCTCGATCGACCAGGAGGAGACGTTGCCGTGTCCGATGGGGTGGGACGATGCCCGGTCATGCCGGAAGACTGCCAACCTTCAGGTTGTGCCGTGGCCTAGATAGGTCGAGAACCGCCAACCTTCGGGTTGTGCCATGCTCGAGAGCGGGCGTAATCACTAGGTATAAAATTGGATCACGCTTGGATGCATTGCGCATGAGAAATGGTGATATGTGTTCTGATTGCCTTGACTGATATATTGTTTCTAGAATGTTATAACCGATATCATGCAAGGTATGTGCCAAGGCTAGGTAAGAATGCTTGTGATTTGTCTATTAATTGAGTTGAGTCACTCGAACCTGTTCTAGATTAAGTAGAGTGAGAGTTGCTCGCTATTGATCTGCTATCGATAATGGGTTGCATGTATAGGGTATGCTCTAGGTGAATCGGCACCCTACCTGAGACTTAGGTTGTTAACTTACTGAGATTTTATCTCACTCGTTATTATTAATCACTTTTCAGACCTGTAGTATGAATACGAGAATCGTGCGATTCGGGGTTCCTACGGACCAGAGCCTCGAGGTAACGTCATACCTGGTCCCTGGTGCAGACTACAGTTATGAGCTTCATATTACGACGATTTGGGTCGACGAAGGGTTGGGGCATCTGATACCTCATTGTTTTAAGGCGTGGTTCATTTGCTACGGTGATGCCATCTTTGGTCCATCGAGAGGTTTGATGGACCAGGCGGAGGTAGAGCTCTGGGCGAGGGAGTTTAGGATCCTATGGACTTGGAGGTTCCTGACAGCGCTGTTAAAGATCCGAAGTCCAACCCGGATGCAGAGAGTGATCTCGAGCCTCCTCCCGAATATAATTTTCAAAGTTGGACTTAGAGGACCGACTTTTTGGTGTAACCCCGTAGTAGTAGCGGAGATAAGTTAACTCTAACCCCGGTATCTTTTTGTTGGTCTTGTTAGGAAGTGGCCCAAAAGCGAAGGCTTGTACATATAACTTCCTAGGGTTAACAAGTACATAAATAAAGTGTGAGTTTTGCTAATGAAGTTTGTTCTGCTGTTTTTCCTTCTATCTCTGTTGTCATGACTGTTTGGGTGAATGTTTATCGTTTCCGCATGCGTTAATCAAAAGATAAAATGAACGGGTCGACGACGCATCCTGGGACGTCGCATTCAAATGACCCAAGAGAAGTGACAGGGATCGTCGCGCACTCGAGGGCCGGGGCCTGACACACGGTGCCGCCCTAGGCAATCTTTTCACTGTCAGTATAAGTATGAGAGTTACAAGCTTCAGCATTGTAACTACAAAAGATATTGCCCTAATATATAGCAAGAATCTAGGGCAAAATGTTTTTCAAATTGCTTGGATGAGTTGAATGAGAAGACATTCACGTACAAGTATACAATGGTGGATTTTAAGGAGAAGTTTGAATCTATTGTTTACGAAGTCAAATTTGAGCCTATGAAGGCGGGAGCAAGAGCCCTGGGAATGTCCAAGGTCGCCGAAGCATACCTCCTCTAAGACCTCAACGCTTATGCCTGAAACTTCAAATGCATACTTAATAAATTTAAGAAGTTTGTCAATAAGCACTCATGAAATATTTTCTCTTATGTTTGAAGTATCCGAGTTCCCGAGTAAAGTATAGCAAAAGAACCAAAACTTGTGTACAGAGATCACTTTAGTGCAAAAACTTTTCACTGGCTCACTTGAGTGTCAAAATTGGAGAAAAACGATCACTTAAGTGTCAACAGCGAGAAATTCTGGCCAAAAAATTACGTGGCATTTGCAATTAAAAAAATAATGCACTTTACGTTTTCTTTTCTTTTTTCCATTTTTTATTTCTTCTTTTTTTAAAATAAGCTAATTTTTTTTTAAAGGATGAAGGTGTTGAACAGCAGCGAAGGCTGTGCAAGCGAGGGCCTGCAGGCCCTTGCCTATGGTTCGCGAGGGTCGTTGACCATCCCTCACCCTCGTCGGCAATGGTCAACAATGGTGGGGTGACAGTGACGAGGGCTTGCACAGCCCTTGCCGCTATTCAACACCTTCATCCCTTTTTTTTTCTTTTTTAAAAAATTTTTTTAGCTTATTTTCAAAATTAAATATCTATGTTTTAATATTAATTTTTTGAATTTTTAGTTTTTTTTTTTATTGTTGATCAGACCTCCAGTAAGCCACGTAAGCTTAAATTATTAATAAAAAAATGATACATAGGATTTCCGGCCAAGCTCGCCGGAGGTGGTACTTAAGTAAGCATTTGTAAAAAACGTTGGCACTTAAATGATCTAAAAAAAAGTTTTTACACTAAAGTAAGTGCCGTACACAAGTTTTGAGACTTTTGGTGTACTTTACTCCCGAGTTCCCTTACTTCTGTATGGCTGTAAAAATTCCTTAGATTTGGAAGTTGACTTCCTCTCGTGGGGCCATCGCTCGCGTTTGGCATGGTCTCTCCCAAGCCCTACCAATTGCAACTTAGTACTCAAATTAACATGCTATTTATCATACCTTTTGGAGCCTCCACTAATTAGTTTGGATCGATTAAACATCCAAATAAAATGTGGGAGTACATTTTACTTCAACAAACCAGAGATTCAGATTACTCTAGATTAATCTAATGCCCTTTCGGTATCTTTTCTCTTTATTGTGAATACGTTTTGCATGCAGTCTTTATTAATTTTTATCCTATGCCACTAACATGTGAGGGGTGATCATGCGGGTGCGTAATCAATAATGAAACATTCAATAATCAAAACAGTAAATAAATTACTGGAAAGATTAAACAATCGGGAATGCATGAGCAAACAGAAGTGGATCTCTATCCATCACCCATCGAGACAAGGGGTTCTGCAAGCTTAGACTTAGGAAACAAACATGCAATGATAAATGCATTTTTTATTCATGAAATTTTTTATGAACATGACTAATGCATGACCTAATCTACTACTAAGATGCAATGTCAATTGATTCTTTTTGGGATTTCTTGTTTATGAAATGAACTCCCTAAATGCGACATGGACATGCACCTAATCTAATTTGTATCGATCAGCCAACATAAAGTCCTGAATGTCATGTATGTTATGCTATAATGAATTAACTATATGCAATGCTATGGAATTTGTTATTAAAGCCAATGGCATGATATGTAGTAGATGCTATGACATGAAATAGAATTAATCATGGACTAATCCTATGATGCAAGTTATAATGAATGTTTTTTTTTTTGTATTTTTTAATTTTTACGAAAACAGCAAATTAAATCCTAAGACCCTATATGTGACCTAATGAACTAGCTATTAACATTGAACTATATGCAATGCGGATGATGCATGAAATGCAATTAATAACTAACATTTTCTATATTATTTTCTTAATGATGTATATTATATGATATGAGACTAATTAAATCTAAGTCTACATGCAATATAGATGGAACCCTAATGACATTTTTTTTTTTAAATCTATATGCACTTTAAGACTAATTATGCATGGCCCTAAATGTGAAAACCCTAGAGTGTGAATAATGAATGCGCTCTAAGTTCTAAACACACATGACATCGTGACGTGCAATGACGATTGATAATATTATGATGCATCGAAACACATGTTATACCTAAAATTCATCATATCATCGAAAATGTTGTTTCAAAGCAATCGAAATTCATCTAATCAAATCAATCATAGCAAGTCAAGCAACACAAAATTAGGGTCCAGCCTCAGTGCCTAAAGGTCTGAAAGCTTAACATGTCTGGGTTAATGCAAGGACTGATAATGCAAGCGGAATTAACTTACGACCACATGATAAGTATCAAACGACGACATAAGTTAAAACTAGCTCATAATTTATGCAAGTTACCAATCCTAGCATCTGAGGACTTTACCAAGCCGAGGGCACCAAGTGAAAGCGCGAGGCTCGGCTATGCAAGGAACATTGGTGAAGAAGGAGGGACGCCGGTTGCAGTTTGGCCGTGGCAGATGGGGACAACAAGTAAGGGTTGCGCTCGAGGGAGGGCAGCCCTGCAAGAGTGATGATTGCCTTGGACCCGCGAAGGAAGCCTTGGACGAGTGATAGGTGAAAGTATCCTTGCGTCAACCCGTACGTCCATTCAAACTCTCAATTTATTACTTTTTTCCTGAGTAAAGGACACCATAAGTGTCAAAACTTGTGTACGGCGCTCATGTTGGATGTATGCCCTAAAGCAACCATGTAATAGTTACATGTTAGGGATTTCAGTTGTACTTTCTCATTATTTAATTAATGGCAAAGACATATTCATTCATTTATCCAATTATTTTAAATATATGAATGATTCCATAAGATCAGTTGTGACTAAACCCATTCTTGAGACGTTAAGAATATGTGTGACGGGTTCACAGTTAGACTGAATCTTTAAACCGTTCCCGATTGATGGATCATTAAGTGGATATTGATAATCCTGTTGAGACCGGTGTGTTCTTAGCTTCACAATTAAGTATTGAATACTCAAGGGAATGACGAGTCACGAGTCATTGGGTATTGTGATGCCTGAGTTAGAACATAGGTGCTTGTATTGGACAAGTTCACTAAACGTGAAGCGCATAGAACGATTAACAACATGAAAGCTTTTAGCGTGGTCAATGTCTAATCGTTCTTGCTCTGGTTTTGTGTAAATAATCCTTAGACCTGAGACACAGTGCTGACTTATGTGTTGGATGGCTTTGGTTCACAAGTGCGCATATTGTCGGTTCGTCGATCCGTCTCCGTACTTGATGGTCATAGTTCATTCATATACGAAGTTACACGTGTGTGCAAAATGGAATCTGTCTCCTTCTTACATGCAAGGTACTATAATGATGTCCTATGCAATCTAATCGCAACATTGCATTGAAATCCTCGGCCGGGGTTGAAATCGAGAATGGACTGTTTATGTCTCTTTTGAAATGCATGTCGATTAGGTTTGTACATATGATCGAATTGGCAGCTTGACAAATATTCCATGGCCTTTGTTCAATCGGAACATAGTGAAATAGAGGGATTGAATTACACTGTAGCCAAAGCTGACAGGTTCCTTATGTTCTTAAAACATTCACACTATCTGGGTAGCCATGACATATTGCTAGATATCAATCATGATTTGTACTGGAGAGAGATTGGGACAATTGATTCTCTTGGAAGTACTAATGTGTTAGTGCAAGTCTTACTACTAGCTCAGTGATGAACCTAGGGATGTCACACACCATAACCAATTTAGGATCACGTTGAACAGGGAATGGCAATTGATCCCCTATGTATCCATAGCTAGTCAATCAACCACTATAATATTTGATCAAACCACGACGATGGAAGGCCACGAGTCCAAAACCTGTTTCGACTTAATATTATTAATAAGGAGGTTTGAGTCGTTATTAAAAGTCTCACTTTGCACATTAACCGGTTAATCGTGCATAATAAAATAGACATAATAAATAATAGATGTTGAACGCATAAACATCTACCTATGTGGTGAACATGGAATTATGGCTCAATGCGTCTTGAGCCAATGAGCCCGCATTTAGCCATTTTAATATTTTAATAATGAAGACCTGCTCTTCACTTCTTCTTATTGGATCCTTGAACTCTTAATGACCGGGCACAAAGAGCATTCCGGTTTAACGGCTTCTCCATGTGATAGCCCTAATTTTCGACCAAGGTACTAAAATCGAATTCAATGGATTTGAACCACGAATTCTAATCCGATGAAGAGTATTGGACTTTAGAGGATTGAGAGACAACCATTGGACATTACTTTATCAAAATCCCAAAGTTTATCGGTAAATCCTAAATTTTCGGATAAGTGATGGTAAGCCGGAATTTGAGAACCAAAGAGAGTCGAACGGGTTTGGCAAGGCCCAATGGGCCTCACTTCTTCAAAATTCGGCCACCAAAGGGCCCAATAAGAGAAAATTACCGTTTTGCCCCCGAAAGCCCATTTTTGGCCCAAATAAGGAGCGCTTTTGACATCAAGCCCACTAAGCCCATTAAATTCAAGCCCTAGCCCATGTGAATAGTACCAAACCATGTGAATAGTGCCAAGAGGGGAAATTACCAAAATACCCATTCTAGAAATCCTATCTTAAGAGAGATATTAGTGAGGAAGAAGACAAAATAGGATTAGAGTTTTTAGCCAAACTTGGAGAAGAAGTAAGATGACAAATTGGAGAAGAAGTCTTCTATCTCTTTCTTCTTTCTTTCCTTCCATTATTGGTCTTGAATTTTAAGAGCCAAAGTTGATAAATTTTGGGGTTGCATTAATGAGGGTAATAATGCAAACTTGGTGAAGAAGAAAGGCAAGCAAGACAACTCACTTTCTTTCTTTCTCACTCTCTTGCTCACTCTCATTTTCTCTCTTTCTTTTCTCTAGTTTGGCCACCACTCTCTCTCTCTCTCTCTCTCTCCTTCATTTTCTTCCTTTTACTTCTTGTTTCACTGCCATGCTACGCCCTTGCCATCCTTGCCGCCATTCGAACCGCTGTCGCCAAGCCGTGTAGCCGCGCCGTGCCAAGTCGAACCGAGCTACCCATCGCCACCGCACCAAGCCGCCGAGCCGTGCTGTGCCTCTGTGTCGCCGATCATCGCCCTCATCGTTAAACTAGTGAGTTAACTCCCTAATCCTTGATTAGGTAGTTAATTGTGCTTGGGGTTAGATTAAGTGAGGTTTAGAATTAATTATTGGTGGATTAGTTGATAAGTTATCTTGATAAGTGATAAGTGAGAATGATAAGTTATCTTGATAGGTGATAAGTGATGGTGATAAGCTATCACAAAGATGATAAGTGATGGTGATAGGTTATCAAGAAAAGTGATAAGTGGAAGTGATAACCTATCAAGGAAAGGTGATAAACTATCATCAAAGGGATGATAAGGTATCGGCATTTGGATGATAAGCTATCACCAAATGGGTGATAAGCTATCGAGAATTAGATGATAAACTATCACCAAAGGGGTGATAAGCTATCGAGGATTAGATGATAAGCTATCATGCTTAGTTGATAAGTCATTGATGAATGTGTTTTGTGCTTGTGATATGTGGTAGTTCTATGTATACTTTTGTATTGTTTGAAGGATAGATTGCCTTAGAAAGATGATTGCCTCTTGGACTATGGTTTTCTAGTTGAAAAGAATGCATTTTTGGCATATAAATTATGATTCATAAGGTGTCGTTCTTGGATACCAAGTTTTAAGTGTTGAAATAATTTAGGAGGCTTGAAAAATGAAGCACATGAAGTTTGACGAGATAAGCATGTTTGTATGATCACGTGTGATTTATTTATTGCATTTTTACGTGTGAAAATGACAATAAGTTTGACATATGATGACGAATCATGGCATGAGCACGTATCATGGTTGCATTGGCTAAATGAAAGAAGAAATGAGATTTGCATGCATGATTGGTGTACTCGTTTGATCACAGAAAGAGTACGGACCCCCAAGAGGTTTGGGGACGATGCCCAATTTTATCGACGATATTATTAGATATCCGGCGGGGGTTCAGATGATAGATCGTGGTAGAGGCCGAACTGATTCTCCTTATGGAATGTCGTCTGCCTACGGGGAAGGTTGACGTGAGGTCGCACCTTGATCTTCCAGGAGGAGACGTTGACGTGCTCGATGAGGCGGGACGATGCCTGGTCATGCCGAAAGACCGCCAGCCTTCGGGTTGTGCCGTGGCCTAAAGAGGTCAAGAACCGCCAACCTTCGGGTTATGTCATGCCCGAGAGTGGGTGTAATCACTAGACATAAAATTGGAACCTGCTTGGATGCATTGTGCATGAGAAATGGTGATATGTGTTCTGATTGCCTTGGCTGATGTATTGTTCCTCGAATGTTATAACTGATAATATGCAGGGTATATGCCAAGGCGAGGTAAGAATGCCTGTGATTTGTTGTTTGATTGGAATTGAGTTGAGTCACTCGAATCTATTATAGATGAAGTAGAGCGAGAATTGCTCGCTATTGATCTGCCATCGATAATAAGTTGCATGTTTAGGGTATGCTCTAGGCGAATCAGCACCTTACACGAGACTTAGGTTGTTAACTTATTGAGATTTTATCTCACTCGTTGTTGTTAATCACTTTTCAGGACCATAGAATGGAAGGTCGACATGTGCGATTTGGAGATCAAGGTTCCCTTGCGTAGAGAAGATAGGTTAACCCCGACCCCGGTACCTTTTTTATGGTCTCGATTAGGAAATAGCCCATAGTAAGGGCATGTATATATAAACTTCCTAGGGTTAACAAGTATATAAATACAGTGTGCTTTGGTAATGATTGTAATCCTGTTGTTTTTTCTGCTATTCCTGTTGTTGTGATTGTTCAAGTGATTGTTAATCGTTTCCGCTTATGTTAATCAAAAGATAAAACAAATAGGTCGACAACATGTCCTAAGACGTCGCATTCAAAATGACTCAAGAGAAGTATCGGGATTGTTGCGCGCTCGAGGGCTGGGGCGTGACATCCCCATTTTTGGTATCAGAGCATGGGCATAACCTGGAGCGATAAGGTGCATTGGGATTTAGGGATAGTTAGTTAGGAAAACACCCCGTGCTTGTGATCATTGATTGCTTCTTGACACTAGCGCATGTGTTTGTAATTGATGTATTGGTTTGACTGTTCTATGATGTAAGTGAAGTCTCTAGTTTCTAGGCTTATTGATCTCATTATTGATTTGATTTTGGGCTAGTGTAGTGGAAGTTCACGACCGGTTTTCTTGATGATGGATCAGTGTGTAAATGATGTAGTTCATAGTCGGTGAATTGATTGATGAATCTATGAAGATAGAATGTGGTTTAGGTTTGAATTATGGTTGGGAGCACTCAGTTTTGGTGAGTTTTGGAGCTTGTTGAAGTAAAGTTACTGGCTGGTTTGTGGATGATGAAATCGTAAAAGTATGTTGTAGTTTTAGGCTTGAATTGTTGAGAATTCATTAGGAATATGTTTGTGGGCATTGAAACGTTACAATTAGTTCATGGATTGAACAAATTCTGGAATTGGTGTTCTTGGGTTTGCCTTAAATTAGAGAGACCGTGGAGATAGGACATAATTTTAAGTTTGAATTGTCGAGAAGTCATTGGAATCACCACATGGGGTATGGAAGTGCTGATATGGACTTTTGAATTGGTTGATTTTGAGGTTGGTGATCTCGGGTGTTTTGAATTTGGAGGAACCGTGAACCTCATTTGGTTCTTTGAGCTTAGTTTAGTCGAATTAACACTTAAGGCAAGTTTTGTTGTTGGATTACATGCTAATTTGGTGAAGCTGTGTTCTTACTCTATGTAGTTTAATCGAGAGATGTGTTACATGATGAACTTTGATGGATGAATGACCTGTCGAGTTTTGTGGTTTAGTGGTAGGATGGATTTCAAGAACGTGAGGAATAATTGAGAAATACTGAAATGGACTTGTTGAGATTCAAATCATCTTAGGAACATTATATTTAGTTTTTGGATTGATGATTGGTGAGTTACGGTGTTTGGATGGTGCTGGATTGAAGGAGCTGGGAAGTGATGTTGGTTTTGTGTTGTAATTTCGGTTCTGTCCATTGCTGGATTGATAAATGTAAACCGAATGACATGCTGAAATGAAGAGAAATGAGTGAAGTTCATGTTGCATTGTAGGCTGGCATGTGGCAATCTAATGAAGGGTAGACCATTCATGTCATCCTGTATGAGTTACATGCTGAATGGTGTAAGTTATGAGCCATATGATTGTCATTGTTACTAGTTGAATAGGTTAGGATAAACCGTGAGGCTTGGTATGGGACGAGTCAAGCGGAACACCTACAAACCGTAAGGCTTGGTATGTGACAGGTCAAGCGGGACTCCCTTCATAAGTGTGTGGTTTGGGGACGAACCAAGCGAAGGCTGGTGGACCTGTAACGACCTAGTCCAATGAGGGCGGGGAGTGATCGCCAGGGCGAGAGGGCTCGGCCAATGTGCGACTCCTGGCAGGCTTCTAGGATGGCGAAGGGGGCAGGAATGAACCAAACCGCACATCGAAAAAAGCAGGTATAGGTGTTAAAACACATAGAATGAACGCTGAATTCGTTAATGTTGTGTTGAATCTAATGAGTTGAACTGGATGTGTTAAGTTAGTGAGGTTAAGTCCGAAACCATTGGAAGCGGTCTTTAGTATCTTTATCCCATTAAAGGATGAAGCATTGTTTGTGGTAGGATGTTCAGGTTGTAAGATAATCATAGGCGGTCGAGAGGAAAGTAAAGAATTGATTGTGATGGCAATGTATGACTTTGATGTCATCATTGGAATGGATTGGCTCACCAAGCAACGAGCTACGATAGACTGCTATTGTAAAGCAATCAAATTTAACCCATTAAGAAGGGTTAGTTTCGAATTCGTTGGAAACAGAGGGTTCCCCTCGATCCCCTTGATTTCGTCGTTTGAGGTGACAACCTTGCTGGATAATGGTTACTGAGGTTATTTGGCAACCTTGGTCAATACGTTGGTTTAGGAACCAAGGATGGAGGACATCACTATAGTGCGGGATTTTTCCATGTCTTTTAAAAGAATTGCCTAAATTACCCCTAGAAAGGGAAATAGAATTTGTGATTGAGTTAGTCCCTGGAATGGAGCCGATTTCTAAAGCACCATATCGCATGGCGTTGTCAAATTTAAAGGAATTAAAAGTACAGATGCAAGAATTGTTGGATAAAGGATTCATCCGCCCTAGTGCATCGCCTTGGGGAGCGCCAGTTCTGTTTGTAAGAAAGAACGATGGATCGTTGTGTCTTTGCATCAATTATAGGCAACTCAATCAAGTGATGGTCAAGAACAAGTATCCGTTGCCAAGGATAGGCGATTTGTTTGACCAACTTCAGAAAGCTTCGGTATCTTCCAAGATAGACCTAAGGACGGGTTATCACCAATTGAGGATCAAGAAGGAGGATATACTGAAGATGGCATTTTGTACACGTTATGGTCATTATGAGTTTACGGTAATACTGTTTGGTCTGACAGATGCCCCTGCTGCTTTTATGGATTTAATGATCTGTGTGTTCAATGAGTATTTGGACATCTCAATGAAGATTTTTACAGAGATGGTTTATCAAAGTAGTGTAGCGAAAACATAGTGAGGCCACCTACTATTTGGTAAGTTACCTTCGTAAGAGTCCAATAAGTAATTGTGGAAACATAAGAATACTAGTTATTCAAGTCAAGTGATGATCTTTTAAGTAATGATATTTTTATGTGGATTAAAAATAAGTTATTTTTTGGATGGTATATGATCTTATAGAAAGGAAAGAGGTAAATTATCTTGAGAGACAGTGAGATTGAAATTGGAGAAATAGTTTTTTTCTAGATACTATGATTAGAAGTATATTGTCAAGGAGGCATTGGAGATTATTATTTGGTGGATTTAGGAAAGATCAGTTCTGAAGTTATGTCATTGAGGAGTTTTATTTGAGGAATTAGTAAAGTATGAAAAGCATTCGAAGGTTTTGCATCCGAAGTGAGAATTGATCGACACGAATTTTCAATTGGATAACAAGATGTTCTTAGACTATGTCTTAATTAAGATGATAGAAATCTTGATAAATTAGTTAATATCTGATGAAAATTTCAGATGATAATGGTTGTGAAATGTGCAATATAATGTGATCTTATGGATATATGGCAAGTTCGAATTTAAGTGTCGATCGGTACTAGAGAAATTTTTGTAAATGTATGACATTTTGAAGATCTTAGAGACATTTAAGAATGGATGAACTGAACACATGGAATGTAAGTTCAGAAGTAATATGGTGGAGTAGGAATTGTGGAAGTAATAAGTTATGATTTTAGAATGAAAGTATTGACTCTTCAGTGATAAGTTATGATCATTGTTATGATGAGCTATGATCTGTAGATAGAAGGTTATGATTTTAAGAATTTCATCGGGATCAGTTGAGGATTTTAGTTTCTGATTAAAGAAAAGGGAGAATATCATGATAGAAAATTTATACGGTTTGTGGTGACTTTGAGTATGACAAGGATTACTCCTAGGTTTTATGAATTGCCAGGAGAGATATATATTCCCTTGTGGTTTTTATGTGCAACCCTTATAACCGTAGCTTGACAACTTCTTAGTCATTGGTTATGATCTATACTTGAAGCATTGATAAGGATTTGTTATGTATTTGAAGGTTTTGATACAAAGAGTCTTGGCGATTGATTTGAGGATAGTAATGCGGGATTGAAAGTATGTGATCATTATTTAAATGAGATTATCTTGTCTTGGAGAATTATGAGTTAATTATCTCGTGGTGCTAAATGGATAAATTTTGAAATAAGTTTATCAATGATCCATTCTCGAGATATTAGCAAGGACATCAAAGGTATTTGAAAAGTTTTTGTAGCAAATAAGAGTTGATTTGCACAAGTCTATAAGGGGACGATGTCTATGCTAAACTGATGGGTCTTTCGTTCTGGACGAGAATAAAAGATGATGCAAAAAGGGGAGGAGGGGATGGCAACCGAAGCCGTCGCCTCCAAGTTTCGAACCCAGGGTGTCAGACCGTTTGTTCACTCTCGAATACCACTCGACTGAAGCGCGAGCGGTGAGATTCATGAGCCAATTTTTTTATTTAAAGGAGCCAGCGCTCGGTGGACATGACCTTTCGCAATCCTCGAGGCATCTTTACATTTGATGGCGTGTTCTAACTAGGGATCACATTGAGTTTTCTTTTAAAGGAGCATTCAGGAGGGTGTGTCTTTATCAAGGGACCTGAATTGGAAGAGTCTTTGTATGGTGATTTTTCTAAGCAACAATCACCACAATTAGAGACACTACCTCTCATCAAGAAACCTGCCAGCCTTAATAACCTTAACTGACACAGAATTGAAGGAGAGATTCTCTTCTTATCTTTCTGTCCACAACACCAAACATCTTTTTGAACAAATTGTCAATCATTTCGACTTTCAGAGGTTGTGTCTGCATTTAGACATCGAGGGAATAGAAGGAGAATACTCAATAGTCAGAAAGGAGTTCAAGCTTATAAGCTCTGCCTTGATCTTTAGGATGTCATTAGAGGATGAGCGAGTTAAGTAGTAGAAAGGCCAATACAAATGGAGGACAAAAAAGAGCAAATGCTACGGAACAAGACGATTCCCTTGGTTAAAGTGATTTGGTAGCATAACGAAATGGAGGGAGCAACGTGGAAAAGCGAAGAAATAATAAGGCATCAATATCCCTATCTTTTTTTTTATGAGCCAAGTAATGATTCAAATTTCGAGGATGAAATTTCTATAAGAAGGGAAGAGTTGTAATATCCCTAATTTTCGACTAAGGTACTAAAATCGAATTCGATGGATTTGAATCACGAATTCTAATCCGATGAAGAGTATTGGTCTTTAGAGGGTTGAGAGACAAGCATTGGCCATTACTTTATCAAAATCCCAAAATTTATCGATAAACCCAAAATTTTCGGATAAGTGATGGTAAGCCGGAATTTGAGAACCAAAGAGAGCCGAACGGGTTTGGCGAGGCCCAATGGGCCTTACTTTTTCAAAATTCGGCCACCAAAGGGCCCAATAAGAGAAAATTACCGTTTTGCTCCTGAAAGCCTATTTTTGGCCCAAATAAGGAGCCCTTTTAATATCAAGCCCACTAAACCCATTAAATTCAAGTCCTAACCCATATGAATAGTACCAAGCCATGTGAATAGTGCCATGAGGGGAAATTACCAAAATACCCATTCTAGAAACCCTATCTTAATAGAGATATTAGTGAGGAAGAAGACAAAATAGGATTAGAGGTTTTAGCCAAACTTGGTGAAGTAAGATGACAAATTGGATAAGAAGTCTTCTATCTCTCTCTCTCTCTCTCCTTCCATTATTGGTCTTGAATTTTAAGAGCCAAAGTTGATAAATTTTGGGGTTACATTAATGAGGGCAATAATGCAAATTTGGTGAAGAAGAAAGGCAAGCAAGACAACTCACTTTCTTTCTTTCTCACTTTCTTGCTCACTCTCATTTTCTCTCTTTCTTTCCTCTTTAGTTCGGCCACCACTCCACTGCCCACCTTCTCTCTCTCTTTTTCCTTCATTTTCTTCCTTTTTCTTCTTGTTTCATCGCCGTGCAACGCCCTTGCTGTCCTTGCCGCCGTTCAGACTGCCATCGCCAAGCCGTGTAGCCACGTCGTGCCGAGCCGAACTGAGCTACCCATTGGCGCCGCACCAAGCCGCCGAGCCGTGTCGTGCTGCCGTGTTGCCGCATCATGTCGCCGATCGTCGCCATCGTTAAACTAGTGAGTTAACTCTATAATCCTTGGTTAGGTTGTTAATTGCGCTTGGGGTTAGATTAAGTGAGGTTTATGATTAATTATTGGTGGATTAGTTGATAAGTTATCTTCATAAGTAATAAGTGAGAATGATAAGTTATCTTGATAGGTGATAAGTTATCACAAAGGTAATAAGTGATGGTGATAGGTTATCAAGAAAAGTGATAAGTGGAAATGATAAACTATCATGGAAAGGTGATAAACTATCATCAAAAGGATGATAACCTATCGGCATTTACATGATAAGCTATCACCAAAGGGGTGCTAAGCTATCGAGGATTAGATGATAAGCTATCATCAAAGGGGTGATAAGCTATCGAGGATTGGATGATAAGCTATCATAGTTAGTTGATAAGTCATTGATTAATGTGTTTTGTGCTTGTGATATGTGATAGTTCTATATATGCTTTTGTGTTGTTTGAAGGATAGATTGCCTTAGAAAGATGGTTAACTCTTGGACTATGGTTTTCTAGTTGAAAAGAATGCATTTTTGGCATATAAATTATGATTCATGAGTTGTCGTGCTTGGATACCAAGTTTTAAGTGTTGGAATAATTTAGGAGGCTTGAAAAATGAAGCACATGAAGTTTGACAGGATAAGCATGTTTGTATGATCAGGTGTGATTTATTTATTGCATTTTTACGTGTGAAAATGGCAATAAGTTTAACGTATGAGGACGAATCATGGCATGAACACGCATCATGGTTGCATTGGCTAAAAAAAAGAAGAAATGAGATTTGCATGCATGATTGGTGTGCTCGTGTGATCACAGAAAGAGTACGGACTCTCAAGAGGTTTGGGAACGATACCTAATTTTATCGACGATATTATCGAATGACCAGCAGGGCTTCGGATGACGGATCGCGGTAGAGGCCGAACCGATTCTCCTTATGGAATGCTGTTGGCTTGTGGGGGAGGTTGAGGTGGGGCTGCAGCTCAATCTTCCAGGAGGAGACGTTGTCATGCTGGATGGGGCAGGACGATGCCCGGTCATGCCGGAAGACCGCCAACCTTCGGGTTGTGCCATGCTCGAGAGCGTGTGTAATCACTATGCATAAAATTGGAACACGCTTGGATGCATTGCACATGAGAAAATGTTGATATATGTTCTGATTGCCTTGGTTGATGTATTGTTCATCGAATGTTATAACTGATAATATGCAGGGCATGTGCCAAGGCGAGGTAAGAATGCCCGTGATTTGTTGTTTGATCGGAATTGAGTTGAGTCACTCGAACCTGTTATAAATGAAGTAGAGCGTGAATTACTTGCTATTGATCTGTCATCGATAATAAGTCGCATGTATAGGGTATGCTGTAGGCAAATCAGCACCCTACACGAGGCTTAGGTTGTTAACTTACTTAGATTTTATCTCACTCGTTGTTGTTAACCGCTTTTCAAGACCATAGAATGGAAGGTCGACATGTGCGGTTCGGAGATCAAGGTGCCATCGCATAGAGAAGATAGGTTAACCTCGACCTCGGTACCTTTTTGATGGTCTCGATTAGGAAGCGGCCCGTAGTGAAGATATGTATATATAAACTTCCTAGGGTTAACAAGTATATAAATACAGTGTGCTTTGGTAACGATTGTAATCCTGTTGTTTTTCCTACTATCCCTGTTGTTGTGATTGTTTGGGTGATTGTTAATCGTTTCCGCTTACATTAATCAAAAGATAAAACAAACAGGTCGATGACGCGTGTTGAGACGTTACATTCAAAATGACCCAAGAGAAGTATCAAGATCGTTATGCGCTCGGGGGCCGGGACGTGACACTCCGCGTAATCCTTGTAGCATTTACATTAAGAATGGTCTGTTCTAAAACACGTAAAAAATAAAAATACATTACGTGAATAATAAAAAGAAGGATGCAGCCTCCAGTTAAAAATTACAACCCCAAAAAATGCTAGTAATCTTCATACATTCATCCATATGTCAGTCATATTAATTAGGGGTTTTTCCATGATCACCACCCTTCCCAATCGAGCCACAAATTCAATTTTTGAAGCTCCAAAAGGCACATATTATCTTTGGTAATATGCATGTTAGGCCTATAAAGGATATTTCCCACATTTGGTGGCACAACTACAACGATTGGCCTTATATTTTCAACGTTTGTTATTTGTCTAGCCTGTGGACTAGGTTGATTAGCCAAATTTTTTGTCCCATTTTGATTATTTTGACTAGCATTAATCTGATTTTTTCCATCATTCTGGCCTTGATTATAAGATTCACGCCTTTGCCTAATTTGTACAATGGGGTTGACTACTTTGAGCAAAATTGTTAGCATCAATAAATGGAGAGAGACTAAGACAGCGTTTGGTTCAGCATTTGGGAAAAGACTTTGAGTGAATGCATAGAACTTCAGCGTAAAGGGTTTATATGAAAAGCAAAGACTATTTGCTAAAGTGTAATTAAAAAGAACATAAGAAAGCTACTTTGGGAGAAAGGTTGTCTTGTGGAAGCACATTTGAAAAGTCCTTTGATGTGACCAATTTAAACTTTTTAATTTTTAATTTGTTTAAAATTGGAAAAACAGTTATCACAATTGTTACGATTTGAATGTTGAAAACAATGTAAAACAAACATATTAATAAATTTATAAATGAAAAAATCACCTTTCTATTTCATTAAAGCAATAGGGCTAATTTCAATAAAGTATTGAAACGAGCGAGGCCTATGAATTGAATGATTCCCCTTCAAATGCTATAGAAAATTGCCAAGTCACTTAGTAAGTGAAATTGCTACATCCTCTTTTTAACATTGTGTAATTAAAGTTTCGTAGCATTTCCACAAGTTGTACTCAACTTTATACATGTGACATCCTCAATTCGACCTTTGTCTGAGATGCGGGAAAAGTTTAAGTATCATTGGACCCTTAATCTTCGGACTAGTGGATGCGGGCCAAGCTCGGAAGCCCAATGGGCCTCACGCCTACATTAGGCGCCCAAGAGGGCCCACCAAGCCCAATCCAAGCCCATCTTACCACTTTGAGCCCATGGTTGAATATTTGAAAGCTAGCACATAAATGCCATATGCATGAATAGTGTTCTATGATTAGTAACCTATGGCTTAGCATTTAATGCACCTTCTAGAAGCCTTAATTGGGAAGAGACTAAAATTTGTCTTGCTTGGGGAAAGGGTTAAGCGCCACTTAGGAGGGGAAAGAAGAGGAAGACCACCTAGTTGGCTTCTTGTTAGTTTCCCTGGTTCATTTTCAACTAAATGCATGTGCCTATTCTTAGTTGCCATGATAACCTGGTATGAGACTTAAAGAAGAAGTTTTGAAGAAGACTTAAGGAAGAAGTTTTCAAGAAGTCTTCTTGGCCTTGTATTTGCTTGGATGGGAGTAAATTAAAGAAACCTAGGCTAGAGTAGATGATAGGTTATAATTGCAAAGTGCATTATTGGCCATTGCAAGAGGTTATATAGCTCATTTCTCTCTCTCTTTCTCTTCTTCTCCCTCTCATTCGGCCACCCCCCTTCTCTTCACCACCATCGAGCCACTCCCTTTCCATCACCATCTCTTCTGCTGAGTCGCCCTCACCATCATCGTTCACCACCGTGCGCCGTATGTGCCATCCTCACCACCGACCGCCCCTCTTCGCCGTTACCGTTCATTGCTCGTCGTCTTTTTTAGTTCATCCAGTTTAGTAAGTAGTTCTTCCAAGCCTTGGATAAGGCGTTACTTTGCACAAATCGGATCTAGGTTAACTGTTATAAGAGCTTGATCTACATGTTAATGCTTGTTTTGCTTATTCTAGGAAGAGAAAGCTCATGTGTGCATTTTGTATGGTTTGCTAGAGGGTCATGCTATTCTTGTTAATCAATTGCCATATAATGATAAGTATTCTTGAGACATGTGTAGGCTATGAGGATTAAAATGAAGGGTGTGTGCTTGTATAACGGTTTATTGCAAAGAAGGCTAATATTGATATATGATTATTGATCTATGAGAAATCAATGTTATAAATCATTTTGCTTGTCTGCTTCTTGACAAGGAAGGGTCATATGTGAAGTATGTGAATTTTCGCATGTTGAAGAATTGTGGTTATTCACGTGTGATTATTTTCGTGCATTTTTATGTGTGCGGGATTGGAGAAGTTCGAACTGTGTGAGCACTAAACACTCTTGCATTGACTAAAGTGAAACATAAGAATTGGTTTGAGTGTTTGTATGCTTGTGTGATCACTTAAATAGATTATCCACCCATACGACTATAGGGGATGTTACACTACGGGGTTTGATGCCTAGATGATTTGTGACTTGGATGCCGTTTGCGGATGGATTTCGAAACGATGCTCTTAAATGAATGCCATCTTTGAGGAAGGACGAGACGTTACCATGCCCAATGGGGCAAGACAATGCCCGATTATGCTGGAAGACCACCGACGTGGGTGTCGGTCGTGGCCGTGAGCGGTTGTAATAATCGGAACACGTGTGGATGCATTGAGCATGAATCTGTGATATAATGTGTTCTTGATTATTTTATGTAATTGTTGGATGCCAATTAGAAGCGAGGCTTTACGTGTGATTATTCTTGTGAAGTATATGTGCCGACGGGAGGTAAGAATTCACGTGTGATTATTTGATTGTGTTATTGACATGTCAGGAGGATAAGGTTTCCTTTCATGTACATAGATAAGGCAAAGCAAAGGCTTTGCTATTAATCTATCATCAACTTGTTAAGTCCTATGTTTGGTGCGTTCCCGAGACGAGGTATCCTCCTATACAAGATTTAGAGGTCTTACTTATTGAGTTTACTCATTCATTATTGTTTAACTATTTTTCAGGCCTCTAGTAATGGATGTTCGAATTGTAAGTTTTTGTTTTTACATAACATAAAAACAATAGTAATTGGGGCTTTAAGTTAGTAGAAACGATAAAGCAGTACTATCCACGATTCCGATTCAGAGTATGCTCCTATCCACATATTCAAAAATGACTATCAGGAATGAAATAATCATTTTTTTGAATCCCCCTTTTTTTTTTTCAGAACGAAGAATAGGAACGAAAAAAAGATCTTTTTCTTCTTTCCTATATTCATAGGGATAACGTGGCATTATTCATGAACTAATGTATCATTTTTTTTCGTAATAAAAAAGAATGGGTTGAAATATCAAACAAAGAGTATTTTATTGAAGGATTAAGTTATTACTCAACAAAGAAAAATTCAAATTATTAAAGGATGAGATCAATTCAGAAGTGCTTTTTTAGTTATTATTATAGCAGACAGAATTCCATTGGTCTAATTCAGGACCTACCGGTAAGTTTTGACTCTATTTGTATCAATATATATTTCATTTCGAATCAATATATAGCATTATACTACAAACATATCAATATAAATATTATCAATTCGGTCCTTAGATTTATTGATGGCCCTTGAGGAGCCGTATGAGGTGAAAATCTTACGTACGGTTCTGGAATAGCGATGGGAACAGTGATGTTATCATCGACTATGATTATCTAACAGTTCAAGTACAGTTGATATAGTTGAGGCCCAGTCCAAATATGGTTTTTGGGGATGAAATTTGTGGCGTCAACCTATAGGGTTTTTCGTTTTTCTAATTTCTTCCCTAGTAGAATGTGAGAGATTACCTTTTGATTTACCAGAAGAAGAGGAAGAATTAGTAGCGGGTTATCAAACCGAATATTCGAGTATCAAATTTGGGTTATTTTATGTTGCTTCCTATCTAAATCTATTAGTTTCTTCGTTATTTGTAATAGTTCTTTACTTAGGGGTTGGAATATCTCTATTCCTTACATATTTGTTCCTGAGCTATTTGAAATAAATAAAGTAGGCAGAGTCTTTCAAACGACAATTGGTTTTTTTTATTACATTAGCTAAAACTTATTTGTTCTTGTTTATTTCTATCACAACAAGATGGACTTTACCTAGACTAAGAATAGACCAATTATTAAATCTTGGATGGAAATTTCTTTTACCCATTTCTCTCGGTAATCTATTATTAACAACTTCTTTCCAACTCCTTTCATTGTAAAGGAAAGAAAAAGGAATAGGATATTCTAGATTTATGACTTCTCTCAAATATCAAACAAGAGAAAGAAACAAACATAAAATTATTCATAAATCTTTACGATAATTCATGAACAGTACGAGCTGCAAGGTTCATTGGTCAAGGGTTCATGATTACCTTATCCCACGCAAATCGTTTACCTGTAACTATTCAATATCCTTTTGAAAAATTAATTACATCCGAGCGTTTCCGCGGCCAAATCCATTTTGAATTTGATAAATGCATTGCCTGTGAAGTATGTGTTCATGTATGTCCTATAGATCTACCTGTTGTTGATTGGAAATTGGAAACTGGCATACGAAAGAAATGCTTGCTTAATTATAGTATTTATTTCGGAATTTGTATTTTTTGTGGTAACTATGTTGAGTATTGTCCAACAAATTGTTTATCAATGACTGAAGAATATGAACTTTCTACTTATGATCATCACGAATTGTATTATAATCAAATCGCTTTGGATCGTTCACCAATGTCAATAATTAACGATTATACAATTCGAACAATTTCGAATTCGCCTCAAATAATATAAAAAAAATGTTAAAGCCCTTTGATTAAAGAGGAATCTCCACCAATTAGTAAGGCCATGTAATATCCCTAAATTTTGACCAATGTACTAAGATTGAATTCGATGAGTTTTAACCACGAATTCTAATCAAATGAAGAGTATTGGACGTTACGAAATCGAGATATCAAAGTTTATCGGTAAACTGTAAATTTTCGAATAAGTCACTTATTCCAAAATTAAGAACCGAAGAGACGTTATGGACTTGGTATGAACCAACGGGCCTATTTCCTATGAAATTCGGCCACCAAGGTGCCCTATAAGAGGAAATTACCGTTTTGCCCTCGAAAGCCCATTTTTAGCCCAAATAAAGAGCCCATTGGATATCAAGCCCATTAAGTCCTTTAAATTCAAGCTCAAGCCCCCGTGAATAATACCAAGCCACATGAATAGTGCAAGCCCACCTGAATAGTGCAAAGGGTGGAAATTACCAAAATACCCATTCTAGAAAAACCTTGACTTTTAGGGACAAATATTTATGGGCTTTTAAGACAAGATAAATTAATGTTGGACAAGGAAGTCTTCTTTTTTTCCCGCAAGCTTGGCCGCCCACCCCTCCTCTCTCTCTCTCTCTCTCTCTTCTGTCCTTCCTCAATTATTTGCCCTAAAGGTCTTTAAAATTTCAAGAGCCAAAGTTGATAAAATTTCAAGTTGCATTAATGAGTTGTAATAATGCAATCTTGGTGAAGAAGACAAGCCTTGGAAGACTTGGCCATTTGCTCTCTCTTTCCCTGTCTCTCTCTCACACCCTCTTCTCTCTCTCTACCTCTCTCTCCTTTTCTTCTTATTTTCTCTCTTTCACCACCGTCGTTCACCTTGCCGCCGCCGCTCATCACCAAGCCAAGCTCGAGCCATGTCCTTGCCGTCGTGGAGCCGTGCCGCCTTGCCATCCAAGCCAAGTCGAGCCCGTGCCGAACCACCCAAGCCGCGCCACACCGCCGTCCATCGCCGTGCCGTACCGCCGAGTTCATCATCGTGCCGTTCGCTCGTGTCGTTGCCATGCCAAGCAACGCCGTGCCGTGTTGCCGTTCATCGCCGTTCGTCGTCGCCACCGTTAAACTAGTGAGTTAACTCCTTAATCTTTGGTTAGGTTGTTAATTGCGCTTAGGGTTAGTTTAAGAGAGGTTTAGAGTTAACTATAGTTGGATTAGTTGATAAGTTATCATGAAAGGGATGATAAGCTATTGGTAAGTGGAAGTGATAGGTTATCAAGGAAAAGTGATAAGCTATCATCAAAGGGATGATAAGCTATTGGTAAGTAAGTGATAAGCTATCACCAAATGGGTGATAAGCTATCGGCTTTTGGATGATAAGCTATCATCAAAGGGATGATAAGCTATCGGTATTTGGATGATAAGCTATCGGAAAATGGATGATAAGCTATCGTCAAATAGGCGATAAGCTATCGTGGTTAGTTGATAAGTTATTGGTTAATGCATTTTGTGCTTGTGATATGCAGTAGTTCTATGCATGCTTTTGTGTCATTTAAAGTATAGATTGCCCTGGAAAGGTGATTGCTTCTTGAACTAGTGTTTCCTAGTTGAAAGAAATGTATTTTGGCATATAAATGGTGATTTATGTGGTGTCATGTTTGGATACCAAGTTTTAGGTGTTGGAATAATCTAGGAGACTTGAAAAATGAAGCATGTGAAGTTTGACGGGAAAAGCAGTCTGTGTGATCACGTGTGATTTATTTATTGCATTTTTACGAGTGAAAATGGCAATAAGTTTGATGTATGAGCATGAATCATGGCATGAGTACGTATCATGGTTGCATTGGCTAAAACAAAAGATGAATTGAAAATGGCATGCATGATTGGTGTGCTTGTGTGATCATAGAAAGAGTACGGACCCCAAAGGGGCCTGGGGATGATGCTCGATTTATCGAATACCAGGCGAGGTCGGGATGATGATGATAATATTGGATGCCCGGTGGGGTCGGATGACGGATCGCGGTAGAGGCCGGACCAATTCTCCTTTAAGGAATGCCGCCCATCTCCAGGGGAGGTTGTGACGTTGCCATGGCCGATGGAGCGGGATGATGCTCGGTCATGCCGGAAGACCGCCAATCAGGGGTTGTGCTGTGGCCCAAAGAAGTCGAGAACCACCAACCTTTGGGTTGTGCCGTGCCCGAGAGCGGGTATAATTACTAGGCATAAAATTGGAACACGCTTGAATGCATTGGGCATGAGAAATGGGGATATGTGTTCTAATTACGTGCCTTGGCTGATGTGTTGTTTATAGAATGTCATAATTGATAACATGCAGGGTATGTGCATGTGCTAAGGTGAGGTAAGAATGCCTGTGATTTGTTGGTTGGTTGGTTGGCATTGAGTTGAGTCACTCGGACCTATTGTAGTTAAAGCAAAGCGAGAGTTTCTCGCTATTGTTCTGTCATCGATAATAAGTTGCATGTTTAGGGTATGCTCTAGGTGAATCAGCACTCTACACGAGGCTTAGGTTGTTGACTTACTAGGTTTTATCTCACTCGTTGTTGTTAACCGCTTTTCAAGACCTTAGATTGGAAGGTCAACATGTGCGGTTTAGGTCAAGGTGCCCTCACGTAGAGGAGATAGGTTAATCTCGACCCCGGTACCTCTTTTTGTGGTCTGATAGGAAGTGGCCCGTAGTGAGGGCTTGTATATATACACTTCCTAGGGTTAATATGTATATTAATAAAGTGTGTTTTGCTAACGATCGTTGTTCTGTTGTTTTTCCTGCTATCCCTATTGTTGTGATTGTCCGGATAGTTTTAATCATTTCTGCTTGCGTTAATCAAAAGATAAAATGAACGGGTCGACGACGCGTCCTAGGAAGTCACATTCAAAATGACCCAAGAGAAGTGATAGGGATCGTTGCGTGCTCGAGGGCCGGGGCGTGACAGGTTCAATT
>BCNH02000007.1:4564284-4576461 GCA_001662345.2 Metrosideros polymorpha var. glaberrima | reverse complement strand
TTGCCTGGACCAATACATGATTTTCTTTTAGTTTTTCTGGGATCAAGTCTTATATTAGGAAGTCTAGGAGTGGTATTACTTACCAATCCAATTTATTCTGGCTTTTCCTTGGGATTGGTTCTTGTTTGTATATCCTTATTTTATATTCTATCAAACTTCCACTTTGTAACGGCTGCGCAGCTCCTTATCTATGTAGAAGCTATACATGTTTTTCATGATTTTATTGAAAAAAACAGCTCACCAATTTCCTTTGTTTTGTAGTGGAGCGAGGGCAATGATTGAAGGTTTTTTTTTTTGGGGATCATGCAGGGCAATAAATAACAAATTTTGTATATCACAATGACTTATTGTAACACTGCCGAAATGACTTACTATGATGACTTCGATGAGAATATTCTGCTTCAATACAAGGACAATAATTAACAAGACATTGTCATGGTAAGTGAGGAGAGCGATCAACTCAATCCACTTAATACAAGACATATTCATAGGAGTGTACGTCTACAAATTTGTCTCTCATAATGAGAATATGAGAGAGAGAGAGAGAGAGAGAGAGAGAGAGAGAGAGAGAGAGAGAGAGAGAGAGAGGACCTCCATGGAATATTTCAAGTTAATTTCCATATTAATTATATAAATTGTGTATCTCATGGATAGATATATAACATTCAAACTATAGAAATCATTGCCTAAATTTATGTTTGAACAAATGCACACAAATCTTCACTTTTTCCGGCATTATAACGGAACATGTTGGTTCACAGCATTATCAATAGAGTGAGTCCGTCTTACAATATTTTTTGCCTTCAAACCAATAACATCTTTTGCATAAGATTTTTTAAATAATTGGATTTCACCATTAAGTTTATAGCCTTTTGAATAACTCAGAGTATTGTAAAGCTGTCTCTCAGAAATGCAGGTTAAATGAAATATAATCTAATCCAAAATTATTACTAGAATATGCTAAAGAAGATCCGAAAGAGGCTCCCACCAAATTCATAAACAAAAAGTTGGTGGAGAAACCAATAAGAAGAACTTCTTTTATAAAGACCACGCAAACCGAGCTTCAGTGAAAAAAAGGAGAAAAAGTCAAGGTAGAGGGCCAAATCATGAGCGCAATGCAACATATGGTGAAACTCCTCATTTTAGGGCTATTTTACACTTGTAATATTGTGAAAGGTACTCCCGATACAACAATACTTTCTCTCATATGCAGTGGCCCGACCTTCCTTTTTTTCCAATCGTACAGTGAAGACAGAGATAATGTCCTAAGTGATTTGCACAAATTTACACCAATCAGAGGTTACAACTATTATGCTAAGTCCAACAACTGTTACGGCCATGCAGCGTGCAATGGGGCATTGACAACACTTGATTGCTCAAATTGCATCCACGAAGCTGAATATCATCTGTATGATATATGTGATGTAAGCCTGGGAGCTCAAATTCACCTTCAAGATTGCCGGGTTAGATATGAAGATTACTCTTTTACAGATTAAATTATATGCTTCATGCCCGTCTTGATAATAAACCCTAACTATAAAGCATAAGCTTCATATAAGCTATGTTGCATCCTATGTTGTACCCTATGGTCAAGTTGCAAGCAAACTATGTTGTATTGTATGGTGTACTCGCGTGCTTACGAAAAGGTCTAGTAAAATGTCTAACTTAAATAAATTGCACAAGTTCTTTTATTCACCAGCTTATTAAAAATCAAATCTAACTATTTGTCTTTGGGAGAAAGGCTCGAGGGAACGAGATTCAGAGAATTTTCTTTTTTTTAGACAATGTTGCTTTCAATTAACATGAAGTGCCGCTCACGAAGAGAATTCTATATTTCTATGGAGAAGTCTCCAATATTCTATTTTTTCTTAAATAATAGATGATATATGACCATTCAACTTACTAATACACGTGAACGCTTGCCTTGAGTAGATGTGATTCAACATTGAATCTAATGCATTGGGATCACGAGCTCCACTCAACCCAACTCATTATGATTATTAAATTAGAACATTCGATCTTGACAGTTTAAATCTATTGAGAATGTCTCGAGTTTTGGCCAATAATTCAAGCAAGGACCGACCCCGGCCCATTTAGATCTTGACAGTCTAAATGCAAAGGACTTTAACGTAAACGATTTATGTGAAAAGCAAAGACTGTTTGCTAAAATGTAATTGAAAAGTGCACCGGAAATTAACTTTGGGAGAAAGGCTATCTGGTGGAATCACATTTGAAAAATCCTTTGATATGACCAATTTAAGCTTTTTAATTTTTAATTTGTTTAAATTTGGAAAAAAAATTATCACAATTGTTACGGTTTGAACGTTGAAAACAATGTAAAACAAACATATTAACAAATTTATAAATGAAAAAAAAATCACCTTACTATTTTAGTAAAGCAATATGGCAAGTTTCAACAAAGTGTTGAAACGAGCGAAGCCTATGAGTTGAATGATTCATCTTCAAACGTCTATAGGAAATTGCAAAGTCAATTAGTAAGTGAAATTGCTCCATCATCTTTATAAGATTTTGTAATTTAAGTTCATACCATTTCCACGGGTTATACTCAACTTTATACCGATAGGATGGTGTACAATCTAATGAATAGTCATATTTTTTAGACAAACCTTTGAGCTAATTGGATTTTTTCTTTTTTTGTGCACAAGACAATCATGTGACTTTGTAGAGGAAACAAAACCATTTAAAGGTATATCTAGAAAAAGAAAAAGACATGGTTACATTGATCGATCACACGAACGTCTAACATTGTGTTTTTTTGGCCGAATTAAGGATTTCAATCTAATCAATTGTACAGTACAAAGGAGACGGAAAACGTCTAGTCTCATTGCATTCATTCCCCAGCAAATGCAGCTCAAAACTCATTTTGACCGAAAAAGATGCAACAAAAAAACGAAACAACAATGATGCAAACTTTTTCACATCTCCTAACAAGGCAAACCAAAGGATCAACTCCTATATGACAGCAAAGTACTCCTTGCTGAGCTTAGGGTCTAGCATCAAAGACTTCTCTCTCTGGAGGCTTCCATCCAGCCAAGCAAACCTCGTTGGGGTTATCCTGCACAAACTACAAGGTATGTCGAAACGAGAATTCACAATGGTGAAAATAATATATTTTTAGCCAATTATGTAAGAGTGATCCTGTGACATCCCGAAATTTTGACGTTATGGATTAATCAAAGGACAATTGTCGATTTAATTTGGAAAAAGTATACAATCAGATTTTTGGAAGTTTCGTTACTGATATTTCAAAGTTTATCGGTAAACCCTAAATTTTCGGATAAGATACGGTAAGTTGAAAATTAAGTATCGAAGAGACGTTTCGGACTTGGCATGAACCAACGGGTCTATTTTCTATTATTTTTGGACATCAAGAGGCCCTATAATGGGAAATGACCGTTTTGCCCCCGAAAGCCCATTTTATGCCTAAATAAAGAACCCATTGGATTTTTAGCCCATTAGGCCTATCAAATTCAAGCCCAAGCCCACATGAATAGTGCAAGCCCGTATGAATAGTGCCGAGGGTGGAAATTACCCTTTTACCCCTTCTAGAAAGTGGGATATTTTGAAGATTACATTATGGACTTAAGACAAAGCTCATTAAAGCTTTTGTCTTTCTTTTCTTCTAATCCCCCCCTTCACCAAACAACCTTCCCCCTTACCCCTCTCTCTTTGTCCTTTCTTCCTTTGTTCAATTATTACCCAAGGTTGTCTTCATATTTCAAGAGCAAACATTAAATATTTTGGAAAGTTGCAATGATGCAATCTTGGAGAGAAAGTTAAAAGGGCAAGACAACTCTCACTCTATCTCTTTCACTCTTCACTTTCTCTCTTTCCCTCTCTCACTCTCATGCTACTTTCTCTCTCTCTCAAGCTCTCCCTTTTCCTTCATTTTCTCTTGATTCTCGGCCACCCCTCACCACCGCCCACCTTGCCACCGTCCACCACCGTACCAAGCTCAAGCCACCGCCACGCCACACCACCGTTTGTCGCAGCACCAAACTTGAGCCGCGCCTTGCCGTCCGCCGTCGCCACCATCCAAGCCGAGCCACCACCATCACCGTCTTCACGCCGTCGTCACCGTCGTCGCCGTAGTCGTCACCACTGTTAAATGGTGAGTTAACTCCATAATTCTTGATTAGGTTGTTAATTGCACTTAGGGTTAGAATTAGTGGATTTGAGACTTGACCATAGTTAGATGAGTTAACCATGGCTGGGTTAGTTAACCATGGTTGGGTTAATTATTTTATATGTGCTATTAGTATGTTTTAAGGTGAAGATTGCCTAGGAAAGGTAATGATTTCATGATTGATGATTTTTATAGTGGAAAGGAATGCATTTTGGCATGTAATTGATCGATGTGGTATCGTGCTTATATACTGAATTTTATGCGTTAGAATAATCTAGTATGCTTGAAAAATGAAGCATGGGAAGTTTGGCATGAAAAGCACGTTGGTGTGATCACGTGTGAATTATTCATTGCATTTTTATGTGAGAAAATGGCAATATATTTTTTGTATGAGCACAATCATGGCATGAGCACAGATCATGTGGCATTGACTAAAAAAATAAGAAGAACTAAATTGGCATGCATAGTTGAGGTGCTCGTGTGATCACAAAAAGGGAACGGATCCTCAATGGTGATTGGGGACAATGCCTGATTTAATCGATGATTTTATCATATGCCCGACGGGGGTTCGGATGACGGATCGCGATAGAAGCCAGACCGATTCTCCTTATGGAATGTCATCTACCTCTAGGGAAGGTCGAGGTGTGGCCGCACCTCGGTCTTCTGGGAGGAGATGTCGCCGTGCCTGATGGGGCGGGATGATGCCCGGTCATGACCGGATGACTGCTAACCTGTGATAGGCACAGTGGCCTAGAGAGGTCGAGGTCGCCACCCTTTTGGGTCGTGCAATGCCCGAGAGCGGGCGTAATCACTAGGCATAAAACTAGACTACGCTTGGTTGCATTGTGTGTGAAAAATGGTATTACATGTTCTGATGTTGTGCCTAGTCTGATGCATTATTTATAAGATGCTATAACTGATAACATGCAGGGCATGTGCATGTGCCAAAGCAAGGTAAGAATGCCTGTGATTTGTCTGTTGATTGATTTGAGTCATCGAACCTATTATAAGTTGTGTAGAGCGAGAGTCGCTCGCTATTGATCTACCATCGACGTTGAGTTGCAAGTTTAGGGTATGCTCTAGGTGAATCAGCACCTTACACGAGTCTTAGGTTGTTAACTTACTGAGATTTTTATCTCACTCGTTGCTATTAACCGCTTTTCAGGACCGTAAAATGGAAGGTCGACAGGTGCGGTTCAAAGTGCCCTCGCGTAGAGGAGATAGGTTAACCCAACTCTCGGTGTATCTTTTTGTTGGTTTTGATAGGAAGTGGCCCAGAAGTGAGGGCTTGTAAATATAACTTCCTAGGGTTAACACGTATATAAATAAAATGTGAGTTTTGGTATTGATGTTTGTTCTGCTATTATTCTTGCTATCCCTACTGTTGCATTTGTCGAGTGTTTATTATTCATTTCCGCATACGTTAATTGAAAGATAAAATGAATGGGTTGTCGACGCGTCCTAGGACGTCGCATTTCTAATGACCCAAGAGAAGAGAAGTATCGGGATGGTCGCGCGCCAAAGGGTCGGGGCGTGACAGATCCATATTGCATATCATAATAGAGATGAACTCGGCAGAATGCCGAGGTACTATAATGCATTGATTTGTCCAAAACATTGACTTGTCATAAGGATTTTGTCATTTCTCGTACATTGGAAGCTTGCAAGAAAACTTAACTGCTTTCTATTTCCTAAGTTTTTATTATGTTTTCAAGTTCCTATGTCTTTTAATGTCTAGGTTGTCTGCAAGTGTCTTTAGTGCATAGTCTATGTATTAGTTCCTCTATATATTGAGGCAAAGTCTCCATTGTAAGGTAGACGAATTTGATTAATGAAAATTGCCTAGTGCATTTCCCTTGAACCTCGAAGAGTTCATACCCCTGAAAACCTAGAAGAGTTTTCACTCCGTCCTTAAAGAGTTGGAGCTTTTAAAGTATGCCTCCTTGAAGAGTTTCAGCCATCAATTTAGAAGAATTGATGCATGCTTGATATATGCGACGTAAGCCTAGGTGCTCAAATTCACCTTTAAGATTGCTGGGTTAGATATGAAGATTGCCCTTTTACATACTAAATTATATGCTTCATGTCCGTCTTGATAATAAACCGTAACTATATAGCATAAGCTTCATATAAGCTATGTTGTATCCTATGTTGTACCCTGTGTTCAAGTTGCAAGCAGACTAAGTTGTATCGTATGGTGTACTAGCGTGCTTACGAAAAGGTCTAGTAAAATGTCTAACTCAAATAAATTGCACAAGTTATGTTATTCACCGGCTTGTTAAAAATCAAAACTAGCTATTTGTGTTTGGGAGAAAGGCTCAAGGGATTTAGATTCAGAGAATTTTCTTTCTTTAGACAATGTAGCTTTCATTTAACTTGAAGTGCCGCTCACAAAGATACTTCTATATTCCTATGGAGAAGTCTCCAATATTCTCTTTTTAAAAAAATAATAGATGATATATGACCATTCAACTTTCTAACACTCGTGAAGGCTTTACAATTATGCCTTGAGTAGATGTGATTCAACATTAATTCTGTCACATTGGGATTAAGAGCTCCACTCAACCCAACTCTTTAGGATTATTAAATTAGAACATTCGATATTGATAGTTTAAATCTGTTGAGAATGTCTCAAGTTTTGGCCAACAATTTGAGCAAGGACCGAAACCAGAAGATGAGGATAGGTCCAAAGAGTGAGTTTGCATGAACGTAACTTTGCTCAGCCATAGTTGGACTATGACCACTTATTATTGTGTGGTGTGTGACAGGGATTTACTATTTCACTTACTTACACAATTCGGCATAGTGGTAAGAGAGAACATGTTGTTACTATTGATTGCCAATATTGCCCAATATAAGTGAGAATGAATCAACGATTTGAAGAACTATTGTCAATTTGATTCATTAATTCTCAGGAAAAAGAATATACACTTCCATGTTTTCGCGACACTGATCAAGCATGTGCATTATATCACTATGAGTCTATCCAATAATAGTTATGCGCAAAGATTTGATATTGTGCCTTAAGGCAATAAGCTTTTACCCTCGCTTAACTTAGATAGATAATGGAAATTTTTAAGAGAAATAAAGGTGTTCCACCGAATTGATAAAATTCCTTTTAAATTATGGATGGATCAATATGAGCCGACAAATGTTGTGAAGGATCCTTTGGATAGGAAAGTAAATAATGACGAATTTCAAAGTAGAAGCACTGGGAATAATCGTTACCAGCGGTGTAAAGTGCAAGAAAGACAATTTGCAGGAAACTAAGGATAAAGATAAATTTGTAGAAGAATGTTGAGTTATGTAATTGATTTGAGGGGGTCCTTACAAAGAATAACTTGGGGGTATCTATAACCATCAATCGGTGGTGACGCAAACGGCTACCAAATTAAATCCTTGAATAACTTCCTAATCCTATCTGCGATTACAAGAGGTTACTCTATGTCCAATGTCTTGACGATTACATCGACTCCACAAGGAAATCAACCGATGTGTTCTATAAGCAATTGTTCATCTTCGCCAGTAAAAATGGCAAAGCCTAAATTTTAAAACCTCTAAGAAAAGGTTGATCATCGTCCCATTCTAGAAAAGGCTTCATGTAAACTGGCCTAACAACACCCTTATCTATTCGTAAGTTTTGTTGAAAGCTTCAGCGAACTGTTCAGGGGTCATCTGAGGATTATTTTGTTCATTTTGATGCTCTTTAGGTGATGTCGGTCTTACAAGATTATCTAGGGTAATCTTCATGTTAGGCCTATAAAGGATATTTCTCACATTTAGTGGCACAACCACACCAATTGGCCTTATATTTTCAATGTTTGTTGTTTGTCCAGCCTGTCGACTAGGTTGATTAGCCAAATATTTGGTCCCATTTTGATTATTTTGACTAGTATTAATATGATTTTTTCCATCATTCTGTCCTTGATTATAACATTCGCGCCTTTGCATAATTTGTATAATGGGGTTGACTTGTGACATCCTGAAAATTCCAGCATTTATTTATAATGCGTAGGAATTTGTAGTCGATAGTGTAACGAGTTGAAAGTTTGAGTTGGGTGATGTACGTGGTATTAGCAGAGGCCAGGTTGTATTTTACGTATTCATAGTTTTTCCGTAAATGATTTCATTGTGATCAAATTGTCAAACGTAGGCTCTTCAAATGATTTTCTAGAGTGGCAATGAAGTGCGTGACGCCATGTTATTTGATTTTGGAGGCCGGTACACTCCAAATTTACGTGTTGGATAAGTGTCGAGTTTCAAATTTACTAATTTAAACATTTCCGCACGGTCGGTATACTTTGCTAAACGTTTTAATATGTTCAAAATATTTTTCGGATTTACCAATGTCTAGAACGCACACTGATTTCCTCGTTTAAGTACTGATTTGCAAGATATCTTGGCAAATTATCAAAATATCTAATTTGAGACCATATGATTTAGACAAATGTCACTATTTTATATGCCATATCTCTCTTAATTTACCACCAAGTATTTTAACCCAAAGTAATCATTTGCTTTAACCTTGGGTTAGTTATACTTATCCCCTTTATATGCTTCAAAGAAAGACAATCTCCTTCTTTGCTCGTGAACTTCATCCCTAGAATTCCTCAAACCTCCACTGTCACCTTCCTTTTCATTCCCACATCTCAAGCTTCCAGTAAAAGAAAGAAGACCCATTTGAGTTGTTGAAACTCTTAAAGCCAATCTTTCAAGAGAACACAAGGTGATTACTATGGACTTTATTTTCTTACACCAAACTAGTTTTATTATTGGAAAAGACTTTTAGTGTTAACCCAAGTTCTTGATGATTTTGCTTAAAGGTAATTAAAGCTTTGTTTTGCTCAAACCATTTTGCGGTAAGTGAAAACTCTAAGTACTAAGTTAGGATAATCGACTTAGTACTCTTGACTTGATTAGTTGTTGTTTGTTGATTTTGTTTGAAGTTGATTTTATGTGAAGTTAAACTTCAATAATGGCATGTAGGATTTTTATGTTTTCTTGTCTTGAAGTTGTTAAGTTATTATGAGCCTTTAAAGTGTTAGAAATGAGTGAAGTTGTTGATTGGATGGTGTTGAAAATGGGTTAAAGAAAAGTCTTTCCAAAGGTTTTGAATTCTGTAAAATGGGATTGTCGAGATTGCCGATTATTGGGGTTCCGAAGTCAACATTTTTCACTGAAGTCTACATTTTGACCAAAGTCAATCGAAGTCAACATTTTGACCAAAATCAACTGAAGCCAACATTTTGAGTAAAGTCAACCGAAGTCAACATTTTGACAAAAGTCAATTGAAGTCAACATTTTTTTACCGAAGTCAACGTAGTTGACCCCCCAAAAAAGTTTCTTTTATTATTCTAATGAATTTTGAAGCTTGGAACTTATTGATTTTTAGAGGTTCAATAAAATTGTTATTGATTTCTTGAGAACTATTAAGTGGCAAGTGACTTAATACTACTTAGATAAGTGATAAAATGCTGTGGTGATTGCATTTCAGTGATGGTTTGAGTAGAACGATGATTGTGTTGATGAATATTTAGGAGTGTTGACGTTCACATAGCCGCTACTATAGGAATGTATAATTTGCTTACAAAAGATAATGAGTATGTCGACATCATTACATAAGGATGTGAAATTATCAAATGGATAAGATTATTATGTTTTGAGAATGAATTACAAGGAAAGAATTACGTGATGTTATTGTCATAACGTGCTTGATTAACAAAAGATAAAATATGGAAAGAATTATGAAAAGTTATATTCCGTTGTACACGCGATTCATGGCGACAATGCCCCGAGTGTCGAGATGCCCCTCCTGTGTGATTTGGGATGCCCTGTGGAGTGTTACTGGATGCCTCGGGAATTTTGAGATGCCCCATAATCCTAAGTGATATGGGATGCCCCAGGTGAAGTATCGAGATGCCTTGGAATTGAGATGCCCTTGCTGTGTGATCAGGGATGCCCTTACTATATGATTTGGGATGATGAGAAATGATTATGAGAAGTGAATAAAATGATGCATGCTCATGAATATACATTTATGCATATAAAACACAAAATGATACTAATGCATCAAAAAATAATATGCCATACGTGTTCCTAATGTAGATAATACCATGCATTTGTGTGACGTGCATGCAAATAAGTTAAGGTGAATGTTCTTATGCATTGTTTATGTTGCTCCAAATGCACGTGATTACTATGCCAGGTTGAGTGGTGGGTGGATTTTTTAGAGATTTTATTTACTAGGCCTCATCTCACTCCTTATTTTTCAGAAGTGTAGAATGGTTCCTTGGATTTTGAGATGAAGGGGACGAGGTTATGACGGAGGTCATCGACTCGTGAGTCAAATGGTGGTTTCATATAGGCAGGCTTTTGGAGACATAAAAGTATAGTGTGGGGATAGACCCTGACCTTTTTTCCAAGACTATGAATTTTATGTTTGTCTTGATATATTGTTGTGAAATTGGTAATATGGATAATTTAATAAGAAAGATGCACATGTAATTTGATTAAGCTCGTGCGATTTTTTGTACGGCGTGTTTGTGAAAAGTGAAAAGTTTCATCGTGCTTCCACATGCTATTAATAACTAAGAGATAGAATCGAAAAGAACACATGTAGCGCGTGACAATCTGGGACGTCACATGACTACTATGATAAAAAACTATTAGCATCAATAAACGGAGAGGGACTAAGACTGTGTTTGATTCAGCATTTGGGAAAAGCTTTGAGTAAATGCAAAGGACTTTAGCATAAAGGGTATATAAAAAGCACAGACTGTTTGCTAAAGTGTAATTAAAAAGTGCATCGGAAAGCAACTTTACGAGAAAAGCTGTCTGGTGAAAACATATTTGAAAAATCGTTTGATGTGACCAACTTAAGCTTTTTAATTTTTAATTTATTTAGAATTGGAAAAAACAGTTGTCGCAATTGTTATGGTTTGAACATTGAAAACAATGTAAAACAAAATATTAATAGATTTATAAATGAAAAAAAATCACCTTTCTATTTTAGTAAAGCAATATGGCAAGTTTCAATAAAGTATTTAGGACTGGACCTAAAGTTTGGGGTTTTTTTTAGGGAATATGGCCCAAAAAAGCGAAACAAAAATGATGCAAACTCTTTCACATCTCCGAACAAGGCAAACCAAGGATCTACTCCTATATGACAGCAAAGTACTCCTTGCCGAGCTTAGGGTCTAGCATCACGGACTTCTCCCAAGACTTCCATCTAGTCAAGCAAACCTCATCGGGGTTATCCTGTACATACTACAAGGTTTGCAGAAACGAGAATTCACAATGGTGAAAATAATATATTTTTAGCCAATTATGTAAGAGTGACCCATATTGCATATCATAAAAGAGATGATCTCGGCAGGATGCCTAAGGCATCATAATGCATTGATTTGTCCAAACCAAAACATTTTTGTTATGTATCTTTAAAAAATGCCAACAAAGGTAATTATAACCACCATCTACACTATTACAGCTCTTGAATTTTTCTATATTGAAACAGGGTATGCACAACATAAAACAAGACTCTTGATAAATTTGAGAATACAAGCGCCTAGGAATTCAGCATTGGCGAGGGATGGAATGAAAAGGGTTAACATCAATTTTTAAAGATCCATTGAGCAATAGAAGAACATATGCAAAGTCCTTGAAAAGGCATGCCCAACCATGCTAAGAATGAAATCCAGAGAGAGACCAAAGGGGGGATTGTTGGGAAAAGGACAGCACGAGTGCCAAAAATTGGCATGGGTGGACACTTTAGTGCCAAAACTTTCAAAAGGGACACTTAAGTGTCAAAATCGGAGAAAAAAGGAACACTTAAGTGCAACAGCGAGAAATTCCGGCTAAACTCACAGGAACTGGTACTTAAGGGGGTGAATGGTAACCATTCTACTCTAGAAATCAACTTCTACTCCAGAAGTTGATTTTTGGAGTAGAAATGCGTTTGGTAAAACAAAAGAAAATTTTTACTTCTGAAAGAAAAATAATAATATTTTAATATTTTAAAAAAAATTTGTAAT
>BCNH02000007.1:4493195-4552190 GCA_001662345.2 Metrosideros polymorpha var. glaberrima | reverse complement strand
ATGTAAAGTGCAAGAAAGACAATTTGCAGGAAATTAAAGATAGAGATAAATTTGTAGAAGAATGCTGAGTTATGTAATTGATTTGGGGGGTCCTCACAAAGAGTAACTTTGGGGGATCTGTAACTCACAATGGACAATGATGCATGTCACGCCCCGGCCCTCAGGCGCGCGACAATCCCGTTATCGCATTTCCTTTGGGTCATTAAAATGCGACGTCCCAGGACGCATCGATGACCCATCATTTAATCTTTCAGTTAACGCATGTGGAAACGAATAACAACACCCGACAGCAGGGATAATAGGAAAAACAGCAGAACAAACATCCATAACAAAACTCACATTTTATTTATATACGTGTTAACCCTTATGAAGTTATAATTACAAGCCCTTACCTTCGGGCTACTACCTATAAAGACCAACAAAAGACACCGGGGGTCGGGGTTAACTTATCTCTGCTACGCTAGGGAGTTTACGCCAAAAAGTGTCGGTCCACCGACTCGACCTAAAGGTAGTACTCAGGAGGAGGCTCAGGATCGCTCTCCTCATCCGACTCAGACTCCGGATCTTCGACGGCGCCATCAAGGACCATGACATCCATAGGATACCAGGCTTCTTCTCCCGGTCCACCTCCAGTAGGCCCGTCAAAACTCCTTAATGGACCGAAGAGCACATCACCATGGCGTAGGAACCATGCTTGAAACTGGTGAGGGATCAAGTGCATCAAAATCTCGTCGACCCAGACGGTCGTAATATGAAGCTCATAGCTGTAGTCCTTACCAGGGACCAAGCACGTTTTCACCTCGAGACTCTGGTCCGTAGGGACCCCGAACCGTACTACCCTCGTGTTCATGCTACAGGTCTGAAAAGCGATTAACAACAACTAGTGAGATAAAATCTCAGTAAGTCAACAACCTAAGCCTCGCGTAGGGTGCTGATTCACCTAGAGCAGACCCTAAACATGCAGCTCAACGTCGATGGTAGATCAATAGCAAGCGACTCTCGCTCTACACAACCTATAACAGGTTCGATTGACTCAACTCAATCAATAGGCAAATCATAGGCATTCTTACCTTGCCTCAGCATATGCACACGCCCTTCATGTTATCAGTTATGGCATTCTATAACAATGCATCAGACTAGACACAACATCATAACATGTAACACCATTTCACACACGCAGTGCAATTAAGCGTGGTCCAGTTTTATGCCTAGTGATTACGCTCGCTCTCAGGTATCGCACGACCTAAAGGGTGGCGACCTCGACCTCTCTGGGCCATTATGCCTCTCACAGGTTAGCAATCATCCGGCATGACCGGGCATCGTTCCTCCCGATCGGGCACGGTGACATCTCCTCCCAGAAGACCGAGGTGCGGCCACACCTCGACCTTCCCCAGAGGTATATGGCATTCCATAAGGAGAATCGGTCCGGCCTCTACCGCGATCCGTCATCCGAACCCCTGCCGGGCATCCGATAAAATCATCGATTAAATCAAGCATCGTCCCCAATCACCATTGAGGGTCCGTTCCCTTTTTGTGATCACATGAGCACCTCAATCATGCATGCCAATTTAGTTTTTCTTATTTTTCTAGCCAATGCCAACATGAATCGTGCTCATACGTCAAACATATTGCCATTTTCTCACATAAAATGCAATGAATAAATTACACGTGATCACACCAACGTGCTTTTCATGCCAAACTTCTTGTACTTCACTTTTCAAGCACACTAGATTATTTCAATGCATGAAACTCAGTATATAAGCATGACACTATATCGATCACCATTTACATGCCAAAAGTGCATTCTTTTCCACTAAGAAATCATCAATCATGAAACCATTACCTTTCCTAGGTAATCTTCACTTTAAAACATGCCAAAACATATATAAAATAATTAACCCAACCAAGGTTAACTAACCCAACCATGGTTAACTAACCCAATCAAGGTTAATTAACCTAACCATGGTTAATTAACCCAACCATGGTTAATTCACCCAACCAAAGTTAACCCATCTAACTATAATCAAGTCTAAAATCCACTAAGTTTAACCCTAAGTGCAATCAACAACCTAATCAAGAATTAGGGAGTTAACTCAGTGGTTAACAGCGGTGATGACTATGGCGACGACGGCGCGAAGACGGTGATGGTGGTGGCTCAGCTAGGGTGGGCGGCGGCAAGGTGGGCGGCTTGGGTGGTGATGTCGTGGCTCACGGCGATGGACGGCACAGCACGGCTTGGTGACGACGACGACGATCCTCACGGCGACAAGGTGGGCGGCGGTGAGCTTGGTACGGCGGTGAGGGGTGGTGGTCGAAAATCAAGAGGGAAAGAAAGAGAGGAAAAGATTGCAAGAAGGAAATGGATGAGTAAAGAGTGAAGAGTGAAAGAGAGAGAGTGAGAGTTGTCTTGCGATAAGACTTTCTCACCAAGTTTGCATCTCATCATTGCCGTTTCCAAAATATCCAAATTTTGGCTTCTTGCATTCAAGACCACTTCAAGCTAATAATGAGACAAGGAAAGAAAGCAAGAGAGAGAGAGTGAGGGGGGAGGGGGAATTCGGCCACAAAGAAGAAGAAAAGAAGAAGAAGTCTTCTTGCAAGCCTTTAATGTTTTTGTCTTAAGTTCATAAATGCAATCTTCAAAATATCCCATTTTCAAGAAGGGTAAAATGGTCTTTTCCATCCTTGGCACTATTCATACGGGCTTGCACTATTCACATGGGCTTGGCACTATTCACGTGGGCTTGGGCTTGAATTTGATGGGCCTAATGGGCTAAAAATTCAATGGACTATTTATTTGGGCCTAAAATGGGCTTTCGGTGGCAAAACGGTCATTTCCCATATAGGGCCTCTTGAAATCCGAAAATAATGGAAAATAGGCCCGTTGGTTCATGCTAAGTCCGAAACATTTTTTCAATCCTTAATTTTCGGCTTACTGTCTCTTATCCGAAATTTTAAGGTTTACCGATAAACTTTGAGATATCGATAACCAAATGTCCTAAACTTTTCATCGGCTTGGAATTCGTGATTAACAATCCATCGAATCCCATTTCATTGCCTTGATTAATTCCTAACGTCGAAATTTCAGGATATCACAACGCAAACAGCTACCAAATTAAATCCTTGAAAAACTTCCTAATCCTATTTGCGATTACAAGAAGTTACACTATATCCAATGTCTTGACGATTACATCAACCCCACAAGGAATCAACCGATGTGTTCAATAGGCACTTATTCATCTTTGCCAGTAAAAATGGCAAAGTCTGGATTTTAAAACCTCTAGGAAAAGGTTGATTATTGTCCCATTCTAGATAAGGCTTCCAGTAAACTGGCCTAACAAGACCCTTATCTATTCGTAAGTTTTGTCGAAAGTAACAACGAACTATTTAGGGGTCATTTGTGGATTATTTTGTCCATTTTGTTACTCTTAAGGTGATGTTGGTCTTGCAAGATTATCTATGGTAATCTTCATGTTAGGCCTATAAAGGATATTTCCCACATTTGGTGACACAACCACAACGATTGGCCTTATATTTTCAACGTTTGTTATTTGTCCAGCCTGTCAACTAGGATGATTAGCCAAATTTGATGTCCCATTTTGATTATCTTGACTAGCATTAATCTGATTTTTTTCCATCATTCTGGCCTTGATTATAAGATTCACGCCTTTGCATAATTTGTACAATGGGGTTGACTACTCTGACCAAAATTACTAGCATGAAAAAATGGAGAGGGACTAAGACTGCGTTTGGTTCAGCATTTGGGAAAAGCCTTTGAGTAAATGCAAAGGAATTTAGTGTAAAGGGTTTATATGAAAATCAAAGACTGATTGCTAAAGTATAATTGAAAAGTGTATCGAAAAGCAACTTTGCGAGAAAGGCTGTCTAGTTGAAACACATTTGAAAAAAGCTTTGACATGACTATTTTAAGCTTTTTAATTTGTTTTAAAATGGAAAAAACAATTATCGCAATTGTTATGGTTTGAAAGTTGAAAACAATGTAAAACAAAAATATTAATAAATTTATAAATGAAAAAAAAATGACCTTACTATTTTAGTAAAGCAATATGGCAAGTTTCAATAAAGTATTGAAATGAGCGAGGCCTATGAATTGAATGATTCCTCTTCAAACGTCTATAGGAAATTGCCAAGTCAGTTAGTAAGTAAAATTGCTCCATCGTCTTTTTGACATTTTGTAATTTAAGTTTTTACCATTTCCATGGGTTATACTCAACTTTATACCTGTAGAATGGTGTACAAGCTAATGAATAGTCATATTTTTTAGACAAACCTTTGAGCTAATTGGTATAATTTTTTGTGCACAAGACAATCATGTGACTTTGTAGTGGAAACAAAACCATTTAAAGGTATATCAGGAAAAAGCAAAAAACATGGCTACATTGATCAATCACACGAACATATAACATTGTGTTTTCTAGTTGAATCAAGGATTTTGACTCTAATCAACTGCACTGTACAAAGGAGATGATCTGGTCCGATTGCATTCATTCCCCGATAAAAGCAGCTCAAAACTCATTTTGACCGAAAAAGATGCAACAAAAAAATGAAACAACAATGATGCAAACTCTTTCACATCTCCTAACAAGGCAAACCAAAGGATCTACTCCCATATGACAGCAAAGTACTCCTTGCTGAGCTTGGGGTCTAGCATCACAAACTTCTCTCGAGGCTTCCATCCAACCAAGCAAACCTCGTAGGGGTTATCCTGCACATACTACAAGGTTTGCAGAAACGAGAATTCACAATGGTGAAAATAATATATGTTTAGCCAATTATGTAAGAGTGACCCATATTGCATATCATAATAGAGATTAACTCGGCAAGATGCCGAGGCACCATAATGCATTATTTGTCCAAAACAAAACATTTTTTCATGTATCTTTAAAAAATGCCAACAAAGGTAATTATAACCACCATCTACAGCTATTACAGCTCTTTAATTTTTCTATATTGAAACAGGGTATGCAAAACATAAAACAAGACTCTTGATAAATTTGAGAATACAAGCGCCTATGAATTCAGCATCAGCGAGGGATCGAATGAAAAGGGTTAGCATCAATTTTTAAAGATCCATTGAGCATTAGAAGAACATATGCAAAGTCCTAGAAAAGGCGGGCCAACCATGCTGAGAATGAAATCCAGAGAGAGACCAAAGGGGGGATTGTCCATGCTTATGATTGGTGGGTTACAAATTATAGACATCGCTCATACATTCAATCTTAAATGTAAATATGGCAGTGTCCATGTTTCTAACCTACCCAATAGAAGAGTGATTGAACCGTCACACTCCTTTGAAAAATATGCTTCAAAATCAAATGTAGTTAGGGTAGACAAGTAATAATCCTTTTGTACTCTTAGTAGCCTGGGAATAATTTAAACGGTATCTCACAAACTTTATGTTTCTAAGGCCAGCGCCAGATAACACCTAGAATTGCAATTCAATGAGCAAAATGTCAAATGCACGAAGAAATAGCCAATCTCAAATCACTTTAGAATGAAAGTAGTATAGTTTCCACGTTTTGGTAAAGAACTCTAATCACATAATAATTATCATCAATTGGTGCTCCGAGGATCTTGTCTTAATGTGAATTTGTGCAACAAGAAAATAGATTACCCGTTATTTCTTTGATGGTCTCAACCTTAATGACAAATTAACATTTTTACCTAATAATCTGAAAATAAAGTCGTAAACAATGGTATTACATGTGTTTATGGAAAAAAAACAGCTCACCAATTTCCTTTCTTTTGTAGTGGAGCGAGGGCAATGATTGAAGGTTTTATTTTTGGATCATGCAGGGCAATAAATAACAAATTTTATATATTACAATGACTTATTGTAACACTGCTGAAATGACTTACTATGATGACTTCGATGAGAATATTCTGCTTCAATACAAGGACAATAATTAACAAGACATTGTCATGGTAAGTGAGGAGAGCGATGAACTCAATCCACTTAATACAAGACATATTCATAGGAGTGTACGTCTACAAATTTGTCTCTCATAATGAGAGAGAGAGGACCTCCATGGAATATTTCAAGTTAATTTCCATATTAATTATATAATTGTGTATCTCATGGATAGATATATAACACCCAGACTATAGAAATCATTGCCTAAATTTATGTTCGAACAAATGCACATAAATCTTCACTTTTTCCGGCATTGTAACGGAACATGTTGGTTCACAACATTATCAATAGAATGTGTCCGTCTTACAATGTTTTTTGCCTTTAAACCAATAACATCTTTCACATAAGATTTTTTAAAATAATTGGATTTCACCATTAAGGGTATTGCCTTTTGAATAACTCAGAGTCTTGTAAATCTTTCTCTCAGAAATGAAGGTTAAATGAAATATAATCTAATCCAAAATTATTACTAGAATATGCTTAGGAAGATTCGAAAGAGGCTCCCACCAAATTCATAAACAAAAAGTTGGTGGAGAAACCAATAAGAAGAACTTCTTTTATAAAGACCACGCAAACTGAGCTTCAGTGAAAAAAAGAGAAAAAGTCAAGGTAGAGGGCCAAATCATGAGCGCAATGCAACATATGGTGAAACTCCTCATTTTAGGGCTATTTTACACTTGTAATATTGTGAAAGGTACTCCTGATACAACAATACTTTCTCTCATATGCAGTGGCGAGACCTTCCTTTTTTTCCAATCGTACAGTGAAGACAGAGATAATGTCCTAAGTGATTTGCACAAATTTACACCCAGAGGTTACAACTATTATGCTAAGTCCAACAACTGTTATGGCCATGCAGCGTGCAACGGGGCATTGACAACACTTGATTGCTCAAATTGCATCCACGAAGCTGAATATCATCTGTATGATATAAGTGACGTAAGCCTGGGTGCTCAAATTCAACTTCAAGATTGCCGGGTTAGATATGAAGATTACTCTTTTACAGACTAAATTATATGCTTCATGCCAGTCTTGATGATAAACCCTAACTATAAAGCATAAGCTTCATATAAGCTATGTTGCATCCTATGTTGTACCCTATGGTCAAGTTGCAAGCAAACTATGTTGTATCGCACGGTGTACTTGCGCCATACTCGCGTGCTTACGAAAAGGTCTTGTAAAAATGTCTAACTTAAATAAATTGCACAAGTTCTTTTATTCACCAGTTTGTTAAAAATCAAATCTTGCTATTTGTCTTTGGGAGAAAGGCTCAAGGGAACGAGATTCAGAGAGTTTTCTTTTTTTGAGACAGTGTTGCTTTCAATTAACATGAAGTGCCGCTCACGAAGAGAATTCTATATTCCTATGGAGAAGTCTCCAATATTTTATTTTTTCTTAAATAATAGATGATATATGACAATTCAACTTACTAATAAACGTGAACGCTTTACAATTATGCCTTGAGTAGATGTGATTCAACATTGAATCTGACGCATTGGGATCAAGAGCTCCACTCAACCCAACTCATTATGATTATTAAATTAGAACATTCGATCTTGACAGTTTAAATCTATTGAGAATGTCTCGAGTTTTGGCCAACAATTCGAGCAAGGACCAAAATCAAAAGATGAGGATAGGTCCAAAGAGTAAGTTTGCAAGAACGTAACTTTACTCTGCCATAGTTAGACTATGGCAGCCTATTATTGTGTGGTGTGTGATAGGGATTCATTATTCAATTTATATAGCATAGTGGTAAGAGAGGACATGTCGTTACTATTGATTGCCGATTTTGCCCTATATAAGGGAGAATGAATCAATCATTTGGGGAGAAGAATACTAGGAGTGCCATAAGTTTTGTACGGAGATCACTTGAATGCCATAACTTTCTTTTGGCTCACTTGAGTGCCATAACTTTTTAAAAACGCTCACTTGAGTGCTATCGGCGCCGAAAATCTGACGTGGATGCCGGAAGGACTATTTTATTATTATTTTAAATGTTTTTTTGAATTTTTTTATTTTACTTTTTTTCTATTCTTTTTGCCTTTTCTTTTCCATGCCGGCGAGGGTCACCGGCGACCCTCACTGGCCACAAAGGCTTCGCCCAGACTGGGCAAGGGCCGCTTCACCCGTGGCCGACAAGGACGAGAAGGCCTTGGGCGAGCTTTTCGCGGCCTCGCCTGTGATATCCCTAAATTTTGACCAAGGTACTAAAAATGAATTCGATGGATTTTAACCATGAATTCTAATCCGACTAAGAGTATTGGATTTTAGAAGATTGAAAGACAACTATTGGACATTACTTCGTCAAATTCCAAAGTTTATCGATAAACCCTAAATTTCGGATAAGTGACATTAGGCCGAGAATTGAGAGCTAAAGAGAACTCACAGGTTTGGCAAGAACCAATGGGCCTTATTCCTCATTAAATTCGGCCACCAAGAGGCCCAATGGGAAGAAATTACGATTTTGCCCCCGAAAGCCCATTTTAGGCCCATTTTCTTAATCAAGCCCAAACCCAAACCCATGTGAATAGTGTCAAAAGTGGAAATTACCAAAATACCCATTCTAGAAACCCAATCTTAAGAGAAATATTTATGGGGAAAGAGACAAAATTGGAATAAAATTGATTTTTGCCATTAACGCAAACTTGGACAAGAAGTCTTCCTCTCCCTTTTCCCTTGATTTGGCCGCCCATCTCTCTCTCTCTCTCTCTCTTCCTTTTTTCCCTTCAATTATTTGCCTTGAAGATTTGTCTTGGATTTTATAAGCTTAGTTTAATAAAATTTTGGGTTGCATTTATGAGGAGTTATGATAAAATGGACTTTCTAGACAGCTAAAGGCAATCCTCTTTCTCTCTTTCACTCTCACTTCCCCCCCTTTTTGTTCAGCGACCACCTCCACCGCCCCCTCTCACTTTCTTTTTCCTCTCTTTCTCTCCCTCATAGCCGTCAAAGCCGTTCGCTTGCCGTGTCCGTGCCGCAGCGCCCTTACCGCCGTGCCGTCGCCAAGCCGCGCCTTTACCATGTAGCCATTGCCACACCGTGCCGAACTGAGCCACCCATCATCGCTGTCCATGCCACCACTCGCCCATGTCATGCCGTCCACGTTGCCGAGCCATTCGTCGTCGTCACCGTCGTAAAACTAATGAGTTAACTCCATAATCTTTGGTTAGGTTGTTAATTACGTTTAGGGCTAGATTAAGTGAGGTTTAGAATTAATTATTGGTGGATTAGTTGATAAGCTATCTTGATATGTGAAGTAGAAAAGGGTGATAAATTATCATAAAAGTAATAAGTAGAAGTGATAACCTATCAAGGAAAGATTGATAAGCTATCACCAAAGGGGTGATAAGTTATCGGCATTTGAGTGATAAGCTATCGGTAATTAGGTGATAAGCTATCGACAAATAGGCGATAAGCTATCGAGGAATTGTCTATTTGTCGATAAGCTATCAAAGTTTGGTTGATAAGTTATTAATTAGTGTGTTTTGTGCTTGAGATATGTGGTATTTCTATACTCATTTTTGTGTTGTTTGAAGTATGGATTGCTTTGGAAAGATGATTGCCTCTTGAACTATTGTTTCATAGTTGAAAGGAATGTATTTATTGACATATAAATGGTAATGCACGAGGTGTTATACTTGGATGCCAAGTTTTACATGTTGGAATAATCAAGGATGCTAGAATTATGAAGTACGTAAAGTTTGACGGGATAAGCATATCCGAGTGATCACGTGTGATTATTTTATTGCATTATTACGTGTGAAAATTTCAATAAGTTTGACGTATGAGCATGAATCATGGCATGAGCACGAATTATGGCTGCATTAGCTAAACGAGAAGAAATTAAATTAGCATGCATGATTGGTGTGCTCATATGATTACAAAAGGGAAAGGACCCCCAAAGGTTTTGGGGACGAGCCTAATTTTATTGAATGCCCGGCGGGCGTTCAGATGCCGGATTACAATAGAGGCCAGACCGATGCTCCTTAGCGAATGTCGTCTGTCTCCGAGGGAGGTCGAGACGTTGCCGTGCCCGATAGGGCGAGATGATGCTCGGTCATGTCGGAAGACCGCCAATCTTCAGGTTGTGCCATGGCCGAGAGCGACTGTAATCATTAGAAAACAAATTAGAACACGCTTGGATGCATTGTATATGAGAAATGATGTTATGTGTTCTGATTTTGTGCTTTGTCTGATGCATTATTTATAGAATGCTCTAACTGATATTATGCAGGGTATGTGCCAAGGCGAGATAAGAATGCCTATGGTTTGTTTGTTGATCTATAATGAGTTGAGTCGCTCGAACTTATTATGGTTAAAGTAGAGCAAGAATTACAAGTTATTGATTTACCATCGACAATAAGTTGCATGTTTAGGCTGTGCTTTAGGCGAATCGACATCCGACACGAGGCTTAGGTTGTTAACTTATTGAGATTTATTTCACTTGTTGTTGTTAACCGCTTTTCAGGACCATAGGATGGAAGGTAGACAGGTGCGGTTTGGGGTCCCTCTGGACCAAGACCTCGAGATAACACCACATCTGATTCCGAGTTCAGATCATGGTGCCATCGCGTAGAGAAGTTTAAGTCAACCTTGACCCCGGTATCTTTTTGTTAGTCTTTGCAGGAAGCAGCCCATAGTAAGGGCTTGTATATATAAACTTCATAAGGTTAACAAGTATATAAATAAAATGTGCTTTGCTAACGATTGTAGTTCTGTTTTTCCTGCTATCCCTATTGTTATGATTGGTCGAGTGATTATCAATTGTTTCCACTTGCATTAATCAAAAGATAAAACGAATGGGTCGACAACGCGTCTTGGGACGTCGCATTCCAAATAACCCAAGAAAAGTATAGGGATCGTCGCGGGCCCTAGAGCCGGGGTGTGACATCGCCAGCCATGGGCGAGGGCCTTCACCAGCCCGCCTACATTCGCTCGCAGGTGGCAAGGCCGTGAAGCCCTCGAGCAAGGCCATCGTGGCCTCGCCAGCCGTGGGCGACGTGCCCTCGCCCAGATCTGGCGAGAGCCTTCACCAATGGCCATGGACAAGCAAGGTCAACTAAGGTTGCCGATGACCCTCAACGACCTAGAAAAAAAAGGCAAAAAATTGAAAATAAAAATTTATTAAAAAATATTTTTTAAAAAAAATAGTCTTTCCAGCGTTCACGTCGGATTTCCGGCATCGATGGCACTCAAGTGAGCCAAAAAAATGTTATGGCACTTAAGTGATCTTCGTACAAAACTTATGGCACTCCTAGTACCCTTTTGCCTAACGATTTGAAACACTATTGTTGATTTGATTCATTAATTCTCAGGAAAAAGCATATACACTTCCATATTTTCACGACACTGATCAATCATGTGCACTATATCACTATGAGTCTATCCAATAATAATTATGTACACAGATTTGATATTTGTACTGTCACGCCCCGTCCCTCGGGCACGCAACAACTCTCATGTCATTTAGGTCATTTTGATGCGACGTCCCAGGACACGTCGTCGACCCATTCTTTTTATCTTTTGAATAAACGCAAATGGAAGCAATTCATAACCACCCATTCAAACACAGCAATAGGGATAGTAGGAAAACAGAACAATAATCATTATCAAAAGCGTTATTTTATTTATTTACTAGTCAACCTTAGGAAGTTTACATATACATGCCCTTTACGACAGGCTGTTTCCTATCAAAACCAACAAAAAGATACCGAGGTCAAAGTTAACTTAAACTTCTCTACGTGAGGGCTACCCAAAAAGGGTTTACACTCTGTGCTCTTAACAGAAGTAGTAACTAGGAGGAGTCTTACGGTCGGTCTCGCCATCTAGATCTGTCTCCGAATCCTCAACGGCACCGTCGGGAGTGTTGATATCCATCGGGTCTCAAACCTCTTCGCCTGGACCCCCGCAAAACGGTCCATCAAAACCCCTCAATTGACCAAAAAGGTCATCTCCATGCCGAACAAACCACGCCTTAAAGCAATGGGGCATCAGATACACTAACCCCTCGTCTACCCAAACAGTAGTCACGTAACTCTCGAACACATTATCTAAACCAGGATTCGGGTGTGGTGTTATCTTGAGGGTCTAGTCCATTGGGACCTTGAACCGCACATGTCTACTTTCCATTCTATTGTCTTGAAAAGCGGTTAACAACAACGAGTGAGATAAATCTCAATAAGTTAACAACCTAAGCCTCGTTTAGGATGCTAATTCGCCTCAAGTCAGACCTAAACATGCAATTTCTTATCGACGGCAGATCAATAGCGAGCAACTCTCACTTCGCTTTAACTATAACATGATTAGGCAACTCGACTTATCATCGATCAACAAACTATAGCATAAACCACAGACATCCTTACCTCGCCTTGGCGCATGCCTTGCATAACATCCATTATCGCATGCATAAGGAATGGTTAATAATCAAACACATAACACAATTTCTCATGCGCAATGCATCCAATCATGTTTTGATTATAATGACCACTTTCGGCCATGGCATAACCCCGAAGGTTGGTGGTTTCCCGGCATGACCGAGCATCGTCCCGCCCCATTGGACACGGCAACATCTAGAACCCTCGCCCAGACGGCATTCCACCAGGAGCATCGGTCCGGCCTGTCATGCCCTGGTCCTATTTTCCTAAGGCTCGGGCGCACGACTTCACTAAATTGGTCATTTAATTGCGACGTCCTAGGAGGCATCGCCGATCCATTCTTTTATCTTTCAATTAACACATATGGAAGCAAATACTATAACACTCATCCAATAACAATAATGGAATAGCATGGAAAACACTTACACAAAAGCACGTCTTATTTATATGCATCGTTGATCCACATCGGAAGTTAATCTAATTACACGCCCATTACTCGGGCCTTTTTTCGATTACGCCAAAAAGAGAGGGGTCGTGGTTAACTTAGCTCCTTCACCTACGAGGGCTAACTCCAAAAAGCGGCTTCCTCCACGCTTAGGCAAGCTATGGCTCGAGCTAGGGGTCATAGTCGGGATCCGACTCCGGATCACTCACGGTACCATCGGGGACATCCAATACCATAGGATCCTACGGCGTCGCTCCTGGTGCACCCGGCAATCCATCAAAACCTCGGAGAGGCCAAATATTTCCCCTCAAAACCATACGTACCATACCTTAAAACGATACAGAACCAAGTCACTTAATCCCTCGTCAACCCAAACGGTCGTTATATACTCCTTATATAAAGTATCGGTCCCCGGTGCTACATATTCTACTACCTCCACTTCTTGGTTCATGAGAACACAAAAACGAATGAAACGAACGTACATCACTAGAGGCCTGAAAATAGTTGAACATCAACAAATGAGTAAACTCAATAAGTAATACCTCTAAACCTCGTGCAGGAGGATACCTCACCTTGGAAATGCACCAAACATATGACTTAACAAGTTGATGGCAAATCAATAGCAAAGCCTTTGCTTTGCCTTATCTATATACATAAAAGGAAACCTCATCCTCTCGACATGCCAAGAACACAATCAAATAATCACATGTGGATTCTTACTTCCCATCGGCACCTATAATTCACAAGAATAATTACACGTGAAGCCTCACTTCTAATTAACATCCAATAATTACACAAAATAATCAAGAACACTTCATATCTCAATTTCATGCACAATGCATCCATACGTATTTCGATTATTACAACTGCTCACGGCCACGATCGACACTCATGTCAGTGGTCTTTCGGCATAACGGAACATCGTCCCTCCCTATCGGGCATGGCAACGTCTCGACCTCCCTCAAAGACAGACAGCATTCAATTAAGAGCATCATTCCGAAATCTATCACGAATGGCATCCAGGTCACAAATCATTTGGGCATTGGGGTCACAAATCATCCGGGCATCAAACATCCCCCATAGTCATATGGGTGGACAATCCCTTTATGTAATCACACAAGCACAAAAATACTCAAGCCAATTCTTATCTTTCACTTTAGTCAATGCAATAGTGTTTAGTGCTCACACGTTCGAACTTCTTCAATCCTGCACATATAAAAATGCACGAAAATAATCACACGTGAACAACCACAATTCTCCAATATGCAAAAATTCACATACTTCATTTACAATCATTCCTTGTCAAGATGCATACAAGCAAAATGACTTATAACGTTATTTTCTCAAAAATTAATAATCATAGAGCAATAATAGCCATTTTTGCAATAAACTATTATACGAGCACATACCCTTCATTTTTAATTCTCATAACCTACAATGCCTCAAGAACGCTTATAATTATATAATCATAGATTAACAAGAATAGCATGACCCTTTACTTGAGCAAATCATACAAAATGCACACTTGAGCTTTCTATCTTATAACAAACAAAACCAAGCAAAACAAGCATTAACATGTACATTAAGCTCGTATAACACTTAACCTAGGTTCGATTTGCGTAGAGTAACGTCCTATCCAAGGTTTAGAAGAACTACTTACTACACCGGATGAACTAAAAATGACGACAAGCAACGAACAGCAACGACGAAGAGGGGCGGTCGGCAGTGAGGATGGCACGGACAGCGTCACGGCGGCATGGCGATGTGGCGGTGGACGGCGACGATGATGGTGGTGATGGTTGTGATATCCCTAAATTTCGACCGACGTACTAAAATTGAATTTGATGGATTTTAACCACGAATTCTAATCCGATAACGAGTATTGGACATTACGAAACCAAAATATCAAAGTTTATCGGTAAACCCTAAATTTTCGGATAAGTGATGGTAAGCCAAAAATTTAGAACCAAAGAGACATTACGGTCTTGGCACGAACCAACGGGCCTACTACCTATGAAATTCGGCCACCAAGAGGCCTTATAAGAGAAAATTACCGTTTTGCCCCCGAAAGCCCATTTTTGGCCCAAATAAAGAGCCCATTGGATATCTAGCCCATTATGCCCATTAAAATTCAAGCCCAAGCCACGTGAATAGTGCCAAGCCCATGTGAATAGTGCAAGCCCGTATGAATAGTGCTGAGGGTAGAAATTACTATTTTGCCCCTTCTAAAAGCTTGGACTTTAAGAGGCATTAATGGACTCAAGACAAGATGCATTAAAGCTTAGTCTTCCCTTTTTCCTTCAAGATGTGGCTGCCCCCTCCCTCTCCTTGTCTCTTTCTTTCTTTGTTTCTTTCTCTTCCATTATTAGCTGAAGTTGTCTTGAATTTCAAGAACCCAATTGGATAAGTTTTGAAGTGGCATTAATGAGGGGCAATAATGCATTAGACTTCATGATCAATCAAGACAACTTTAGCTCACTCACTTCTCTCTTTCCCCTCATTCTCATGCCACACTCTCTCTCCCTCTCTCTCTCTTTTTCCTTCATTTTCTTCCTTTTCCTTCTTGTTCCACTGCCGCCATCCATCGTCCTTGCCGCCGTGGAGCCGCATCATCGCCTAGCCAAGCGCCGCACCAAGCCGCCGCTTGCCGTGCCGTGCCGCTGAGTTCATCGTCGTGCCATTCGCTCAAGTCATTGCCATACCAAGCAAAGCTGTGCCATGTTGCCATTCGTCGCCGTAGTCGCCACCACCGTTAAACCTGTGAGTTAACTCCCTAATCTTTGGTTAGATTGTTAATTGCACTTAGAGCTAGGCTAAGTAAAATTTAGAGTTAACTATGGTTGGATTAGTTAACTATGGTTGAATTAGTTAACTATGGTTGGATTAGTTATTAATTAGTATTCTTTGTGCTTGTGATGTGTGATATTTCTATATATGCTTTGGTATGTTTTAAGGTGATGATTGCCTTAGAAAGGTAATTGTTTCATGAATGATGGTTTTCCAGTCGAAAATAATGTATTTTTGGCATATAAATGGTGATTTGTGTGGTGTCATGCTTAGATACCAAGTTTTATGTGTTGGAATAATCTAGTAGGCTTGAAAAATGAAGCATATGAAGTTTGACGAGAAAAGCATGTCTGTGTGATCACGTGTGATTATTTTATCGCATTTTTCGTGTGAAAATGGCAATAAGTTTGACGTATGAGCACGATCATGGCATGAGCACAAATCATGGTGGCATTGGCTAGAAAAATAAGAAGAACTGAATTGGCATGCATGATTGAGGTGCTCGTGTGATCACAAAAGTGCACGGACCCTCAATGGTGATTGGGGACGATGCCCGATTTAATCGAAGATTTTATCGGATGCCCGGCGGGGATTCGAATGACATGATCGCGGTAGAGGCCAGACCGATTCTCCTTATGGAATGCTGTCTAACTACAGGGAAGGTTGAGGTGGGGCCGCACCTCGGTCTTCCAGGATGAGATATTGTCGTGCCCGATAGGGCAAGATGATGCCCGGTCATGCCGGATGACTACTAACCTTTGAGTGGTGCAGTGGCTCAGAGAGGTCGAGACCGTCACCCTTTGGGTCGTGCGGTGGCTGAAAGCGGTCATAATCACTAGGCATAAAATTGGAACACGCTTGAATGCATTACGCGTAAGAAATGGCGATATGTGTTCTGATTGCCTTGGCTGATGCATTGTTCATCGAATGTTATAACTAACAATATGCACGGTATGTGCCAAGGCGAGGTAAGAATGCTTGTGATTTGTCTGTTGATTGAGTTGAGTCACTCGAACCTGTTATAGGTTAAGTAGAGCGTGAGTTGATCACTATTGATCTACCATTGGTGATAGGTCACATGTTTAGGATATACTCTAGGTGAATCAGCATCCTACACGAGGCTTAGGTTGTTAACTTACTGAGATTTTATCTCACTAGTTATTGTTAACTGCTTTTCAAACTTGTAGTATGGCTGCATAACCAGTGCGGTTCGGGGTTCCTACGGACCAGAGCCTTGATATAACTCCGTATTCGGCCCCTGGTACGTACTATAGCTATGAGCTTCATGTTACTACGGTCTGGGTCGATGAAGGGTTGAGGCACTTGATATCTCACCAATTCAGGGCGTGGTTTGTACGCCACGGTGACGCCCTCTTTGGTCATTTGAGAGGTTTTGATGGACCAGGTGGAGGTGGAGCGAGCGAAGAAATTTAGGATCCTATGGACTTCGAGGTTCCTGATGGTGCTGTCGAAGATCCGGAGTCCGATCCAGATGAGGAGAGCAATCCCGAGCCTCCTCCCGAGTACTACCTCTAGGTCGGGCTTGGAGGGCCGACTTTTGGTGCAACCCAATAGTATTAGCGGAGATATGTTAACCCCGACCCCGATATATTTTTGTTGGTCTTGTACATATAACTTCCTAGGGTTAACAAATACATAAATAAAATGTGAGTTTTGCAAATGATATTTGTTCTGCTGTTTCCTGCTATCCCTATTATGATATTTGTTCAGGTGTTTATAAATCGTTTCCGCTTGCGTTAACCAAAAGATAAAAAAAGAACGGGTCGACGACACGTCCTGGGACGTCGCATTTTTAGTGACCCAAGAGAAAAGTGTTAGGGATCGTCGCGTGCTCGAGGGCCAAGGTGTGACAATGGTGGTGGTGGTTCGGTGGTGGTGGTGGCTGAATAGAGAGAGAGAGAGAGAGAGAGAAAAATAGAATGAGGGATGAACTTAAATAGCCTCTTGCAAGACCAATAATGCAACTTGCAATTAATGGGACTCCAAGTTTTATTAAAAACACTTTAATGGACTTCAAATCTTATCAAAATAAGACTATAAAAATTTTGTCTTCAAATCATAAATGCAAATTCATAATTGGACTTCAAATTTTATCAGAATAAGACTAGGAATTTTTGTCTTCTAATCATAAATGCATAATAAGACTATAGGAATTTTTGTCTTCTAATCATAAATGCAAACTCATAATTGGACTTCAAATTTTATCCAAATAAGACTATAGAAATTTTTTTCTTCTAATCATAAATGCAAATTCATAATTGGACTTCAAATTTTATCAAAATAAGACTATAGGAACTTTTGTTTTCAAATCATAAATGCAAAGGTAAGAGAGAGATAATATATCTTGACTTATCTTCTTAATCAAGTCTCATTATAGGCTTTATGGCTATCAAAGAAAAATAGGCACAAGCATTATTGAACCAAGGAGATAAATCAAGAAGCTAACTAGGTGGTCCCCCTCCTTCCTCCTCTAAAAGTGGCGCCTATCTCTCTCAAGCAAGACCAAATTTTGGTCTCTTCCCAATTAAAGCTTCTAGAAGATGTAATAAAGGCTAAACTATAGGTTAATGAATTATAGAACACTATTCATGCACTTGGCAATAATATGCATTCATCCAAAAATCAATCATAAGCCGAAAACATTAGGCGTTACCTCTTCTAAGTCCTTTGGGTTCCAAGAGTAGCTAAAACATGAATTAATCGCTCAAAAACTATCCTTCCACAGACATTACGAAATAACATTTCCAATTGTTATTCTCTGCGCATTAAAATAGGTGAGCCAAAAATCAGGATGTCACACGGCCTTTACCGCGACTCGGCATCTGAACCCCCACCGGGCATCCGATAAAATCGGGCATCGTCCCTAAAAAGCTTTAGGAGTCAGTTCCCTTTTTGTGATCACATAAGCACACCAATTAATGCATGCCAATTTCATTTCTTCTCATTTAGCCAATGTAGACATGATTCGTGCTCATACGTCAAATTTATTGCAACTTTCACACGTAATAATGCAATAAAATAATCACACGTGATCACTCAGACAGGCTTATCCCGTCAAACTTTGTATACTCCATTTTTCAAGCAGCATTGCTTATTTCAACATATAAAATATGGCACCCAAACATGACACCTCATGAATTACCAATTATATGTCAATAAATGCCTTCCTTTAAAATAGAAATCAATAGTTCAAATAGGGCAATCATTTTTACATGGTAATACATGCTTCAAGCAACACAAACATGTATAGAATTGTCATATATCTCAAGCACAAATCACATTAAATCACAACTTCTCACTTTCCCTATGATAACTTATCACCCTACCAATAATAGCTTATCAAAAATTCCTTGATAGCTTATCGCCTATTTTGCAATAGCTTATCATCCATTTTTCGATAACTTATCACCCAATTACCAATAGCTTATCACCCATTTGGTGATAACTTATACTCAGTTCCCAATAGCTTATCACCCCTTTGGTAATAGCTTGTTATTATTTTCTTGATAGGTTATCACTTCCACTTATCACTTTTTTTTTATAATTGATCACCATCACTTGTCACTTCTTACGATAGCCTATCATTTCTACTTCCACTTATCATGATAGCTTATCTGCTAATCTACCATTAATTAGCTCTAATCATAACAAATCTTAATTTAATCTAACCCTAAACGCAATTTACAACCTAATAAAAAATTAGGAAGTTAACTCACTAGCTTAAAGGCGGCGGCAACAGTGGTGAATGGCGAGGGCGGTGTGGCACGGCGACAACAGTGGCAAGGATGCGGCAGCGCTGCGGCAAGGGCACGGCGGTGACAATGACACGACAGTGGAGAACAGCGGAGAGGAAGAGGAAGAGAGAAAAATGAAAGAGAGAGGGGCGGTGAAGAGATGGGGGGCCGAATGTGAGGGGAGAGAAAGAGAGAGAGAGAGAGAGACTTCTTCACCAAGCTTGTCTTCTCCACATTAATGGCACAAAAAATCTTTAATCTTACTTTGTCTTCTTCCTCACAAATATCTCTCTTAAAGATAGGGTTTCTAGAAATGGCAATTTGGTAATTTTACCATCGACACTATTCATATGGGCTTGGGCTTGGGTTTGGGCTAAGTTATGAAAATTGGCCTAAGATGGGCCTATGAGGGCAAAATTGTAATTTCCACCTATGGGGCCCTTGTGGCCGAATTTCAGGGAAAGCGAGGCCTATTGGGCCTTGCCAAACCTGTGAACTCTCTTTAACTCTCAATTTTCGGCTTACCTTCACTTATCCGAAGATTTAGGAGATAAACTTTGGGATTTGATGAAGTAATGTCCAATGGTTGTCTCTCAATCCTCTAAAGTCCTATACTCTTAGTTGGATTAGAATTCATGATTAAAATCCATCGAATTTGATTTTAGTACATTGGTCGAAAATTAGGAATATCACAACTCTTCCCTCCTTACAGAAATTTCGTCCTCAAAATTTGAATCATTACTTGGCTCCTAAAAAAGATAGGGATATTGATGCCCCATTATTTCTTCACTTTCCCACAGTGCTCCCTCTATTTCGTGATATTGCCAAATCACTTTGACCAAGGGAATTGTCTTGTTTCATAACATTTGCTCTTTTCTGGCCTCTATCCATACTGGTCGTTCCACGTACGACACTCAGTCATCCACTTATATTTCCTCAAAATTTAGCACGTGAGTCAGATCAGGTTCATACTTCCACAGCATGGACACGTGAAAGACGTCATGTACTTGAGCAAGTCTCGATGGCAATGCGAGACGATAGGCCAAAATTCCAATATGTTCCAAAATCTCTAAAGGTCCAATATACCTCGGACTCAGCTTTCCTTTCTTGCCGAATCGTGAAGTACCTCACATAAGTGACACTTTGAGGAATACATGATCACCTACCTAGAATTCCAACGGTCTATGCTGCTTATTTACATAACTTTTCTGACGACTTTGGGCTGTCTTTAGTTTTCTCTAATAACCTTGACAGCGTCCAATGACTATTGCACCAAATCAGGACCCGTGATCCTTCGTTCATCAACCGCGTGCCAACAAACCGGAGTCCTACAAGCCCTACCATACAACACTTCAAATGGTGCAAATTTGATGCTCTGTTGATAGCTGTTGTTGTAGGCAAACTCAACAAGATGAAGTTGTTCCTCCTAACTTCCCTTGAAATCCAAAACACATGCTCGCAACATATCCTCAAGCGTTTGAATTGTTCTCTCTGATTGGCCATCCGTCTGCGGATGATAAGCTGTGATATATTGTAGCTTCGTTTCTAAGGCAGTCTGCAAGCTTTTCCAAAACGTGGCAGTGAACTTGGGATCTCGATCTGATGTAATCGTCACTAGCACTCCATGAAGACAAACTATTTGTCGCACTTACAAGTCAGCATATCTATCCAATGCAAAATCCTTTCGTACGGCGATAAAATGTATGAACTTTGTCAGTCTATCAACCACGACCCAAATGGAATCGTTACCTCGTTGACTCCTTGGTAATCCCATCGCAAAATCCAATCTGAAATCTCGAGAGGTTGTAGCAATCCACCAAGCTTGCAATGCTACGCTTTCACTTGTTAGCACGTTAAGCACTTAGCCACGTACTTGGCGATATCAACCTTCATGCCGTTCCACCAATAATACTGCCTCAAATTCTGATATATCTTTGTGCTGCCCGGATGAATATTGTAGCTACTACGATGGGCTTCTAACAAGATTTCTGTCTTAAGTTCTATATCATTGGGCACGTATAATCGCTCACGGAATCTTATTATCCTGTCCTTAGTTACTTGAAAGTCAGCTTTCCTCTTTGCTGTATCTTCTTGCAGAATCTTTTGAATTGTAGGATCTGTCAGTTGCAGTGCTTTAATCCTTGCCTGCATTTTTGGTTCTATTCTAAGGGTAGCGATGAGACTCAACAGGTGATTTTCCTCAAAGTTAAAGTCTAAATCTCACACTTCTTCGAGAAGAATCCATTTATGGACCATCATTTGCACAATTGCTGCCTTTCGACTAAGCGCATCCGCTACCTTATTGGCTTTACCAGGATAGTACAGAATGTCACAGTCGTAATCCTTGAGGTGTTCCATCCAACGTCTTTGTCTCATGTTCAATTCCTTATAAGAGAATAGGTATTTGAGACTTTGATGATCGATATAGATCTGAAATCTTTGTCCGCACAGATAATGTCTCCAAATCTTTAAGGCAAAAATAATTGCTGCTAGTTCCGAATCATGTGTTGGATAGTTCAACTCATGAAGTCTCAATTGTTGGGATGCGTAAGCAACCACTCTTCCATGTTGCATTAGAACGCAACCCAATCCCTTGTACGACGCATCACTGTATATCTTGTAACTTCCAAAACTAGGCGGTATCGTCAAAACTAGCACTGTAGTTAGCTTGTGCTTAAGCTCTTGAAAACTACGCTCACACTTGTCCTTCCATTCAAACTTCTCGTCCTTCTTTAGCAATCACGTCAGAGGCATAGCTATCGTTGAAAACTTTTCTACTAATCGTCTATAATAGCCCACCAATCCCAAGAAACTTCGAATTTCCGTTACTGTCGTCAACCTTGGCCAATCCATAACCGCTTTAATCTTAGCCGGATCTACAAAAATCCCTTCGCCAGAAATCACATGACCAAGAAAAGCTACTCGAGTTAACCAAAACTCACACTTACTGAACTTAGCATATGGTTCATGCTCTCAAAGAGTCTGCAGTACTGTCCTCAAGTGTTATTCATGCTCTTTTGGGCTTCTTTAATACACCAGAATGTCGTCAATGAACACGATCACGAACCGGTCTAAATACTCTTTGAACACACGGTTCATTAGATCCATAAAAGTAGCAGGGGCATTTGTTAAATCGAATGGCATTACGAAAAACTCATAATGACCATAATGTGTGCGAAATGCCGTCTTCGGTATATCCTCTTTCTTGATCCTCAACTGATGATAGCATGTCCTTAGGTTTATCTTGGAAAATACCGAAACTCCTTGAAGTTGGTCAAACAAATCATCTATCCTTGGCAACGGATACTTGTTCTTAATTGTCACTTGATTGAGTTGTCAATAGTTGATGTAAAGTCGTAACGATCCATCCTTCTTTCTTACAAACAAAACTAGTGCTCCCCATGGTGATGCACTAGGACAGATGAATCCTTTATCCAGCAATCCTTGCATCTGCACATTTAATTCCTTTAGTTACAATAGCACCATGTGGTACGGTGCTTTGGAAATCGGCTCCGTTCCAAAGGCCAACTCCATCACAAATTCTATTTCCCTTTCTAGGGGTAATCTAGGCAATTCTTTTGGAAAGATATTGGAGAAATCTTGTACTATGGTGATGTCCTCCATCCTTGGTTTCTCAACCAACGCATTAACCACAATTGCCAAATAACCCAGGCAACCCTTATCCAGCAAGCGAGTCACCTCAAGTGACGAAATTAAAAGGATCAAGGGTCCTCCTCGATTCCCATCGAATTCGAAACTAACACCCCTTAACGGGTTAAACCGGATCATTTTATGATAATAGTCCGTTGTAGCTCGTTGCTTGGTGAGCCAATCCATTCCAATGATAGCATCATAATCATACATTGTCAAAACAATTAAGTTTATACTTACCTCTCGACCATCAATGATTAACTTACAATCTAAACATCCTATCGTAGACAATACTTTATCCTTTAACAGGGTGGAACTACTAAGAACCGCTTCCAACGGTTTCAGACTTAGCCCTACTAACTTAACAAACTGTTCAGCAATCAACGAGTGCATAGCTCCTGGATCAAACAGGGCATAAGCAACATGATCGTGAAGGGAGACCGTACCTATAACCACAGTAGGCAAATCCTTCGCCTCTTCCCTGGTAACAACATAAACCCTTCCTTGCATCGGGGGTCGGTTCAAATTGTTCTGCGAGACGTTCCCTAACAATTGTCCTCCCTGCGATGGTGGTGTTTGTGCTCCAAAAGGTTTACACAGATAGTTCCGCACTTGGTGGCCGCGCTGACCACATCCATAACAAGTTCCCATCTTAGCTAGACACAGGGTTGTTCCACGTCTTCCATTACAGAATCAGCACACACCAATTAAGATGTATGCTGGCTTTCCTATGCCATTCTTTCGGTTGGGAGGGATAGAATACTTTCATCCTATCATTGGCCTCTTCCCAAACCAATGATCATCCATGTTAAGTGTAAACAGCGACCTAGACGCGGCTGCCCGTTCTGCCATATTCCTTTCAATCAGTTGGGTCTTTTCATATAGTTCATCATAGTCCTTGAGATTCAAGGGCACCAGCTGATCCTTGATTTCCAATTTCATATTGTCTCGAAATCTCCTTGCTCTATCCATCGGGTCCTCAATCAACCTCGGTGCGTACTTAGACAACTCAGCGAACTTCACCTCGTACTAATCTATCGACAAGTAGTTTTGTTGAAGTTGCTGAAATTTAGCCATCTTCTATTCCCGCGCGCAGTCTTAGAAATATTTCCCTTTAAAAGCTCCAACGAAGGCATCCTACCCCGGGATCGTACCTCAAGAAAAATTCTTCCTTTGATAGCTTCCCACCAAGTGCTAGCGTTACCTTGAAGTTGGTAAATGGCTAGCGTCATTTTATCTTCCTCAAAACACCTCAATAGGGTGAACGTTTTTTCCAACTCCTTGATCTAGAAGGTTGTAGCCTATGGATCACCCGCTCCAATGAACTTTGGCGACTTTAAGTTTCAGGAACTGTTCAACTAGTTTGTGCATCTGTCGTTCACCATTCTCGTTTCCAGCTAACGAAACATCATTAGGAGCAGAAGCAGCAACAGCATCCTGATTATGAGCCTGTTGTCCCAATAGATTTCCCATGGCTTCCAGAGCTTGCAGAATTCTATCTATTCGAGGATGTTCTTGTGCCCTTCCTCGTGCACTTACTTGGCCTTGGGCTACCCTTCTTCTAGGGATCCTTGGATCTAGGTTACTCATCTCGCAGGAATCTCACGAAATCCTACGTGTCTAATTTCGACACGAAATTAGAATTCAAGAACAATGTTTCTGAAAATCAATCAGCAATCACACAAGCACCGGGGTTTGTACTAACTAACTATTCCAAAACCCAACGTACCTTATCACTCCAAGTTATAACCAGACTCTAATACCAAAACTTAGGGGGGACTGTCAAGCCCCATCCCTCAAGTACGCGACATCCCTCATGTCACTTAGGTCATTTTGATGCGACGTCCCAAGACGCATCGTCAATCCATTCTTTTTATCTTTTGATTAAACGCAAACGAAAGCAAATCATAACCACCCATTCAAACACAATAATAGGGATAGTAGAAAAACAAAACAACAATTATTATCAAAAGTTCTTTTATTTATGTACTAGTTAACCCTAGGAAATTTACATGTACATGCCCTTTATGACAGGCCAACAAAAAGATACCGGGGTCGAGGTTGACTTAAACTTTTCTACACGAGGGCTACCCAAAAAGGTCTACACTTTGTGCCCTTAACAGAAGTAGTAACCGAGAGGAGTCCCAGGGTCGATCTCGCCATCCGGATCCTCAACGGCACTGTCGAGGGTGTCGATATCCATCGGGTCCCAAACCTCTTTGCCCGTGTGACATCCTCAATTTTTGACCAATGTACCAAGATCGAATTCAATGGATTTTAACCACGAATTCTAATTTGATAACGAATATTGGATGTTACGAAACCAAGATATCAAAGTTATCGGTAAACCCTAAATTTTCAGATAAGTGACGGTAAGTTGAAAATTGAGAACCAAAGAGACGTTACGGACTTGGCATGAACCGACGGGCCTACTACCTATGAAATTCGGCCACCAAGAGGCCCTATAAGAGGAAATTACCGTTTTGCCTCCGAAAGCCCATTTTTTGCCCAAATATAGAGCCCATTGGATATCTAGCTCATTAGGCCCATCAAATTCAAGCCCAAGCCCACGTGAATAGTGCACATGAATAGTGTCAATCAATAATGCAAGTGAATAGTGCTGGTGAATAGTGCACGTGAATAGTGTTCAGCAATAATGCAATCTTGGTGAGTAAGTAAAGCAAAGCAAGACAACTCTCTCACTTCTGCCCTTTCCTTGTTCGGCCATTATCACCACCACCCTCTATCTCTCTTTCTCTTCTCATTTTCCCTCTTTCACCGCCGCCATTCACTTTGCCACCGCCGTTCATCGCCATGCCAAGCTTGAGCCGTGCCCTTGCCATTGTGAGCAGCGCCATGCCGTCACCACCGAGCCGCCCATCGCCGCACCGAGCCAAGCCAAGCGCCACACCAAGCCACCACTCGCCGTACCGTGCCATCGAGTTCATTGTCGTGCCGTTCGCTCAAGTCGTTGCCATGCGAAGCAAAGCTATACCATATCGCCGTTCGTCACCATAGTCGCCGCCGCTACTAAACCCATGAGTTAACTCCCTAATCCTTGATTAGGTTGTTAATTGCACTTAGGGTTAGATTAGTTAACTATGATTAGATTAGTTAACTATGGTTGGTTTAGTTAATTATGGTTAAGTTACTTTAACTATGGTTGAGTTAGTTAACTATGATTTTCTAGTCGAAATTAATGTATTTTTGGCATATAAATGATGATTGATGTGGTATCGTGCTTAGATACTGAGTTTTATGCGTTGGAATAATCTAGGAGGCTTGAAAAATGATGTGAAGTTTGACATGAAAAGCATGTTTGTGTGATCACGTGTGATTATTTTATTGCATTTTTATGTGTTAAAATGGCAATAAGTTTGATGTATGAGCACGATCATGGCATGAGCACGAATTATGGTGGCATTGGTTAGAAAAATATGAAGAACTGAATTGGCATGCATGATTGAGGTGCTCATGTGATCACAAAAGTGTATTAACCCTCAATGGTGATTGGGGACGATGCTCGATTTTATCGATGATATTATCGGACGCTCGGCGGGGGTCTGGATGACGGATCGCAGTAGAGGCTGGACCGATACTCTTTTATGGAATGCCGTCTACCTGCGGGGGAGGTCGTGGTGTGGCCGCGCCCCGATGATTTTGGGACAATGCCTGGTCATGCCGAATGACTTCTAACCTTTGAGAGGTGCAGTGGCCCAGAGAGGTCGAGACCGCCACCCTTCGGGTCGTGCGGTGGCCGAAAGCGGTCGTAATTACTAGGCATAAAATCGGAACACGCTTGGATGCATTGCGCATGAGAATCGGTGATATGTGTTCTGATTATGTGCCTTGGCTGATATATTGTTTATAGAATGCTATAACTAACAATATGCAGGGAGTGTGCATGTGCCAAGGCAAGATAAAGATGCTTGTGATTTGTTGGTTAATCAGTATTGAGTTGAGTTACTCGAACCTATTATAGATGAAGTAGAGCGAGAGTTACTCGCTATTGATCTGCCATCGATGTTAGGTCGCATGTTTAGGGTATGCTCTAGGTGAATTAGCACCTTACACGAGGCTTAAGTTGTTAACTTACTGAGATTTTATCTCATTTGTTGTTGTTAACCACTTTTCAGGACCATAAAATGGAAGGTCAACTTGTGCGGTTCAGTTCAAGGTGCCATCGCGTAGATGAGATAGGTTAAGCCGACCCTGGTATCGTTTTGATGGTCTCGATAGGAAGTGCCCTGTAGTGAGGGCTGGTAACTATAAACTTCCTAGGGTTAACGTGTTTGTTAATAAAGCGTGTTTGGTAATGAGTGTGGTGTTGTTATTTTTCCTACTATCCCTGTTATGATGATTGTCGGGTATTTGTTAATCGTTTTCGCTTGCGTTAATCGAAAGATAAAATGAACGGGTCGACGACGCGTCCTGGGACGTCACATTTCTAATGACCCACGAGAAAAATGATCTGGATGGTCACGCGCTCGAGGGCCGGGGCGTGACAGCCCGAACCGTCGCCAAACGGTCCATCAAAATCCCTCAGCGGACCAAGAGGGCCATCTCCATGCCGAACAAACCACGCCTTAAAGCGATGGGGCACTAGATACGCTAACCTCTCGTTTACCCAAACCATAGTCACATAACGCTCGAACACATGATCTGAACCAGGATTCAGGTGCGGTGTTATCTCGAGGGTCTGGTTTATTGGGACCCTGAACCGCACATGTCTACTTTCCATTCTATGATCTTGAAAAGTTGTTAACAACAACGAGTGAGATAAATCTCAGTAAGTTAACAACCTAAGCCTCGTTTAGGATGCCAATTAGCCTCGGGTGTGACCTAAACATACAGTTTATTATCGATGGCAGATCAATAGCGAGCAACTCTCGCTTTGCTTCAACTATAACATGATCAGGCAACTCAACTCATCATCGATCAACAAACTATAACATAAACCACAGACATCCTTACCTCGCCTTAGCATATGCCCTGCATAACATCAATTATCGCATGCATCAGACATGGTTAATAATCAAAACACATAACACAATTTCTCATGCGCAATGCATCCAAATGTGTTCCAATTATTACCACCGTTCTTGGCCACGGCACAACCTCGAAGGTTAGCGGTCTTCCAGCATGACCGAGCATCGTCCCGCCCCATCGGGCACGGCAACATTTGGAACCCCCGCCCATATGGCATTCCATAAGGAGCATCGGTCTAGCCTCTACCGCAACTCGGCATCCGAACCCTCGTTGGGCATCCGATAAAATATGGCATTGTCCCCAAAAACCTTTAGGAGTCAGTTCCCTTTTTGTGATCACACGAGCACATCAATCATGCATGCCAATTTCATTTCTTCTCATTTAGCCAATGCAGACATGATTCGTGCTCATATGTCAAACTTATTGCAACTTTCACACGTAATAATACAATAAAATAATCACATGTGATCACTCAGACATGCTTATCCCATTAAACTTTGCGTACTCCATTTTTCAAGCATCATTGCTTATTTCAACATATAAAATATGGCACCCAAACACGACACATCGTGAATTACCAATTATATGTCAATAAAGGCCTTCCTTTAAAAAAGAAATCAATTGTTCAAATAGGGCAATCATTTTTCCATGGCAATACATGCTTCAAGCAACACAAACACATATAGAATTGTCACATATCTCAAGCACAAATCACACTAAATCACAACTTATCACCTTCCCTACGATAACTTATCACCCTACAAATGATAGCTTATCAACAATTCCTTGATAGCTTATCGCCTATTTGGCGATAGCTTATCATCCATTTTTCAATAACTTATCACCCAATTACCGATAGCTTAGCACCCCTTTGGTGACAGCTTATCATTCTTTCCTTGATAGGTTATCACTTCCACCTATCACTTTCTTTGATAACCTATCACCGTCACTTATCACTTCTTACGATAGCCTATCATTTCTACTTTCACTTATCATGATAGCTTATCCACTAATCTACCATTAATTAGCTCTAATCATAACAAATCTTAATTTAATCTAACCATAAATGCAATTGAACACCTAATCAAAGATTAGTAAGTTAACTTACTAGCTTAACAGCGGCGGCGACGGCAGCGAATGACGAGGGTGGTGTGGCGCGATGACAATAGTGGCAAGGACGCAGCGGCGACGGCAGCAAACGACGAGGGTGGTGTGGTGCGACGACAATAGTGGCAAGGACGTGGCAGCACGGTGTGGCGGTGACGGTGACACAACGGTGGAGAATGGCAGAGAGGGAGAGGAAGATAGGAAAATGAAAGAGATAGGGAAAATGGAGAGAGGGGGGCCGAATGTGAGGGGGGAGAGAGAGAGAGGAAGACTTCTTTTCCAAGTTGAAGACTTCTTCACAAAGTTTGTCTTCTCCACATTAATGGCACAAAAAATCTCTAATCTTACTTTGTCTTCTTCCTCACAAATATCTCTCTTAAAGATAGGATTTCTAGAAAGGGCAATTTAGTAATTTCACCATTAACACTATTCATATGGCTTGAGTTTGGGCTTGATGGGTTAAGTTATGAAAATGGGCCTATGAGGGCAAAATCGTAATTTCCTCCTATTGGGCCCTTGTGGCCGAATTTTAAGGAAAGTGAGGCCCATTGGGCCTTACCAAACCCGTGAGCTCTCTTTAGCTCTTAATTTTCGGCTTACCTTCACTTATCCTAAGATTTAGGGGATAAACTTTGGGATTCGATGAAGTAATGTCCAATGGTTGTCTCTCAATCCTCTAAAGTCCAATACTTTTAGTCGAATTAGAATTTGTAGTTAAAATCCATCGAATTTGATTTTAGTACATTGGTCAAAATTTAGGGATATCCCATGTGCTTTGAGGCAATAGACTTTTACCCCCCGCTTAACTTATACAGGTTATGGAAATTTTTAAGAGGAGTAAGAGTGTTTCATTGAATTGTTGAAATTCATTTTAACTTATGGATGGATCATTATGAGCCAACAAAGTTTGTGAAGGATCCTTTTTTTATTTTGGACAGGACGGTAAATAATGAGGAATTTAAAAGTACAAACATTGGGAACAATCATTACTAGTGGTGTAAAGTGCAAGAAAGTTAATTTTTAGGAAACTTAAGAAAAAGATAAATTTGTAGAAGAATGCTGACTTATGTAATTGATTTGGGGGGTCCTTACAAAGAGTAAACTTGGGGGTATCTGTAAGCGATAACGTAAAACTTTCATGCGGAAACTCTACAACAGTAAATCTTTGATTTTCATGATTTTCACGATGAAAGAGGGTGACGACATACCTTTATCCATAGCGAAACCTTCAACCGTTGATTATTGTAGAAATGCCAGAAAGTTGAAGAACTCTCATTTCTCTCTCGATTTCTCTCTCGAAATCAGTTTTTCTCTTACGTATCTTTTTTATGAATGAGAGATACAAAACCGATGCGACAGTTATTATGGTAGAGAGAGGACCGGGCTCTTTAAGGCTTTATATATAGGTGCCTCTTCAACAGGCGCCTTGCATCAAAGCACGTTAATTGCACCTTTTCATAACCAATGGGTTTTAGCATTAAATAATTATTAAACCATTAATTAATAATATGATGTGGGTCACTTTATTCTTACAATATCTATAACCCACAATCGACAGTGACGGAAACGGCTACCCAATTAAATCCTTGAATAACTTCCTAATCCTATCTGCGGTTACAAGAAATTACACTATGTCCAATGTCTTGACGATTACATCGCTTCCACAAGGAAATCAACCGATGTGTTCAATAGGCAATTGTTCATTTTTGCCAGTAAAAATGACAAAGTCTGGATTTTAAAACCTTCAGTAAAAGGTTTATTATTATCCCATTCTAGAGAAGGCTTCATTTAAACTGGTCTAACAACACCCTTATCTATTTGTAAGTTTTGTTGAAAGCTTCAGCGAACTGTTCAGGGGTCATCTGTGGATTATTTTGTCCATTTTGTTGCTCTTAAAGTGATGTCAGACTTGCAAGATTATCTATGGTAATCTTCATGTTAGGCCAATAAAGGATATTTCCCAAATTTGGTGGCACAATCACAACGATTGGCCTTATATTTTCAACGTTCGTTATTTGTCCGGCCTGTGGACTAAGTTGATTAGCCAAATATTTTGTCCCATTTTGATTATTTTTACTAGAATTAATCTGATTTTTTCCCATCATGCTGGCCTTAATTATAAGATTCACGGCTTTGCATAATTTGTAGAATGGGGTTGACTACTCTGACCTAAATTACTAGCATCAATAAATGGAGAGAGACTATAACTGCGTTTAGTTGAGCATTTGGTAAAAGCCTTTGAGTAAATGCAAAGGACTTTAGCGTAAAGGGTTTATATGGAAAGCAAAGACTGTCTGCTAAAGTGTAATTGAAAAGTGCACCAAAAATGAACTTTGGGAGAAAGGCTGTCCGGTGGAATCACATTTGAAAAATCCTTTGATGCGACCAATTTAAGCTTTTTAATTTGTAATTTGCTTAAAATTGGAAAAACAATTATCGCAATTGTTGCGGTTTGAACGTTGAAAACAATGTAAAACAAACATATTAACAAATTTATAAATGGAAAAAAAATCACCTTACTATTTTAGTAAAGCAATATGACAAGTTTCAATAAAGTGTTGAAACGAGCGAAGCCTATGAGTTGAATGATTCCTCTTCAAACGTCTATAGGAAATTGCAAAGTCAATTTGTAAGTGAAATTGCTCCATCGTCTTTTTAACATTTTGTAATTTAAGTTCATACCATTTCCACGGGTTATACTCAACTTTATACCGATAGGATGGTGTACAAGCTAATGAATAGTTATATTTTTTAGACAAACCTTTGAGCTAATGGGATTTTTTTTATTTTTATTTTTGTGCACAGAACAATCATGTGTCTTTGTAGAGGAAACAAAACCATTTACAGGTATATCAGGAAAAAGCAAAAGACATTGCTACAGTGATCGATCACACGAACGTCTACCATTGTGTTTTCTAGCCGAATTAAAGATTTGAATCTAATCAATTGTACAGTACAAAGGAGACGGAAAACGTATAGTCTTATTGCATTCATTCCCTGACAAATGCAGCTCAAAACTCATTTTGACCGAAAAAGATGCAACAAAAAAACGAAACAACAATGATGCAAACTCTTTCACATCTCCTAACAAGGCAAACCAAAGGATCTACTCCTGTATGACAGCAAAGTACTCCTTGCTGAGCTTGGGGTCTAGCATCAAAGACTTCTCTCGAGGCTTCCATCCAACCAAGCAAACCTCATTGGGGTTATCCTGCACATACTACAAGGTCTGTCAAAACGAGAATTCACAATGGTGAAAATAATATATTTTTAGCCAATTATGTAAGAGGGACCCATATGACTATCATAATAGAGATGAACTTAGCAGGATGCCGAGGCACTATAATGCATTGATTTGTCCAAAACATTGACTTGTCATAAGGATTTTGTCATTTCCCATACATTGGAAGCTTGCAAGAAGACTTAACTGCTTTCTATTTCCTAAGTCTTTATTATGTTTTCAAGTTCCTATGTCTTTTAATGTCTTGGTAGTCCGCAAGTGTCTTTAGTGCGTAGCCTATGTATTAGTTCCTCTATATATTGAGGTGAAACCTCCATTGTAAGGCAGACGAATTTGATTAATAAAAATTGCCTAGTGCATATCCCTTAAACCTCGAAAAGTTCATACCCTTGAAAACCTATAAGAGTTTTCACTCCGTCTTTAAAGAGTCGGAGCTTTTAAAGTCTGCATCCTTAAAGAGTTTCAGCCATTGATTTAGAAGAATCGATGCCCTTTCAACTTCCTTGGAGACCTAGAAGAGCAACCATTGAAGTTCCTATCCTTTTCCTTATTCTGTCCATTTTCGTTCGTCCACTTTCTCCCAAAATCGACCATCTCATAGTACTTATCTGAGAAAACTCAAAACATGAAAGTTGTAGATCTACGAGTCTTTGTTCTTTTGTATTTGGAATCAGGTCATTCCAACCTACCAATAAAGAGTTACATCCATTCTCCCAAGCTTGCATAGAACTGATTTCTGCTCGTTTTTGTGTAAAAGTCACTCTCCCGATCCTATTGCTCGCATAGTTGACCTTGGGCTACATCAGAAGAACATATGCAAAGTCCTAGAAAAGGCACACCCAACCATGTTGAGAATGAAATCCAGAGAGAGACCCAAAGGGGGATTGTCCATGCTTTCAATTGGTGGGTTACAAATTATAGACATCACTCATACATTCAATCTTGAATATAAATATGGTAATGTCCATGTTTCTGACCTACCAATTAGAAGAGTGACTGAATCATCAGAATCTTGAGAAAAATATGCTTCAAAATCAAATGTAGGCTCCATTTGTTTCACGGAAAATATCTTCCGGGAAAACATTTTTCCCATTTTCCGGTGTTTGGGGGACAGAAAATAAGCTAATCATGGAAAACATTTTCCACCTTTGAAAACAACACCTTCAAAAGTGAGGACAATGATTTCCTCTTTTGAAAAGAGGAAATCATTTTCCCTTCTCTCTTCTCCCTACATTCCTTCACATTCATTTTATTTTTCTTTCTTTTTATTTTTTTTCTTCTTTTTCCTCTTTTCTCTTTCTTTCTTTTTCCTTTCTCCTTCTTCCTCCTCCTTCCCCTGTGGCCGTTCTTCCTCCGTCCTCCTTCGGCCAACAAGCTTGGGCTCGGCCAATCCCCGTGAGCTCAACTGGATCTGGCGGCGAGCTCGGCCTCACCGTCCTCTGTGACCTTCGGCGAGCTTGAAGCTAGCCTGCAAAGCACAAGCCTAGCACAGGCCAGTGAAGCTCGAGCCTCGCCTATGGCTAGTCACCGGCCATCACCATGGCCGGCGACCTGCCAAGGAAGAAGGTTAAGGAAAAAATGGAAAAAAATAAAAAAATATTTAATTTTTTCTGAAAGGAAAATAAATATAATTATTAAAAAAATTATTAAAAGAAGTACAAGGAGGAGAATCAAATGATTTTCCGTAACGAACAAAGGAAATATTTTCCAGTTCATTTTCAGGTTTCGACCAAACACCGGAAAATATAGTCATTTTCCCGGAAAATATAGTCATTTTCCTGGAAAATGACTTTCTAGAAAACATTTTCCAAAAATGCCACATTTTTCGCAAAACAAATGGAGCCGTAGTTAGGGTAGACCTGAAATAATCCTTTTTTATTCTCAGAAGCCCGGGAATAATTTAAACGGCATCTCACAAACTTTATTTTTCTAGGGGCGTCAGATAACACCTGGAATTGCAATTCAACGAGCAAAATGTCAAATGCACGTAGAAATAGCCAATCTCAATGACTTTAGAATGTAAGCAGTATAGTTTCAACGTTTTGGTAAAGAACTCTAATAACATAATAATTATCGTCAATTGGTGCTCCGAAGATCTTGTCTTAACGTGAATTTGTGCAACATGAAAATAGATTCCCTGTTATTTTTTTTACGGTCTCAACCTTAATGACAAATTGACATTTTTACCTAATAATCTGAAAATAAAGTCGTAAACAATGGTATTACATGTGTTTAAGGAAAAAAAGAACAACTCACAAATTTCCTTTCTTTGGTAGTGGAACGAGGGCAATGATCGAAGGTTTTATATTTTTTTTTTTTGGTTCATGCAGGGCAATAAATAACAAATTTTGTATATCACAATGACTTATTGTAACGCTGCCGAAACGACTTACTATGATGACTTCAATGAGAATATCGTGCTTCAATACAAGGACAATAATTAACAAGACATTGTCATGGTAAGTGATGAGAGCGATGAACTCAATCCACTTAATACAAGACATATTCGTAGGAGTGTACGTCTACAAATTTGTCTTTCATAATGAGAGAGAGAGAGGGGGGGGGGGGGTCTCCATGGAATATTTCAAGTTAATTTCCATATCCATTACATAAATTGCGTATCTCATAGATATATATATATATCTATAACATCCAGACTATAGAAATCATTGCCTAAATTTATGTTCAAACAAATGGACACAAGTATTCACTTTTTCCGGCATTGTAACGGAACATGTTGGTTCACAACGTTATCAATAGAATGAGGCTGTCTTACAATATTTTTTGCCTTCAAACCAATAACATCTTTCGCATAAGATTTTTTAAATAATTTTGATTTCACCATTAAGGGTATAGCCTTTTGAGTAACTCGGAGAGTTATAAAGCTTCCTCCCAGAAATGCAAGTTAAATGAAATATAATATAAAATGATTACTAAAATATGCTTAGAAAGATCTGAAAGAGCGTCTTGCCAAATTCATAAACAAAAAGTTGGTGGAGAAACCTATAAGAACCTCTTTTATATAGACCACGCAAACTGAGATTCAATGTAAAAAAGGAGACAAAATCAAGGTAGAAGGCCAAATCGTGAGAGCAATGCAACATATGTTAAAACTCCTCATTATAGGGCTATTTTGCACTAGCAATATTGTGAAATGTACTCCCAATACAACAGTACTTTCTCTCATATGCAGTGGCAAGCCCTTCCTTTTTTCCAATCGTTCAATGAAGACAGGGATGATGTCCTACGTAATTTGTACAAATTTACATCAATCCGAGGTCACAGCTATTATAGTCAATCCAACAATTATTACGGCCATGCAGCATGCAACGAGGCATTGACAACACTTGATTGCTCAAATTGCATCGACAAAGATTAGAGAAATATGCTTGATATATGCGACGTAAGCCTAGGTGCTCAAATTCACCTTTAAGATTGCCGGGTTAGATATAAAGATTACCTTTTTACATACTAAATTATATGCTTCATGTCTGTCTTGATAATAAATAACTATAAAGCATAAGCTTCATATAAGCTATGTGGTATCCTATGTTGTACCCTGTGTTCAAGTTGCAAGCAGACTAAGTTGTATCGTATGGTGTACTCGCATGCTTACGAAAAGGTCTAGTAAAATGTCTAACTTAAATAAATTGCACAAGTTATGTTATTCACCGGCTTGTTAAAAATCAAAACTAGCTATTTGTGTTTGGGAGAAAGGCTCAAGGGATTTATATTCAAAAATTTTTCTTTTTTTAGACATTGTAGCTTTCATTTTACTTGAAGTGCCGCTCACAAAGAAACTTCTATATTCCTATGGAGAAGTCTCCAATATTCTTTTTTTTTTAATAATAGATGATATATCAACATTCAACTTACTAACACTCGTGAAGGCTTTACCATTATGCCTTGAGTAGATGTGATTCAACATTAATTATGTCACATTGGGTTCAAGAGCTCCACTCAACCCAACTCATTAGGATTATTAAATTAGAACATTCGATATTGATAGTTTAAATCTGTTGAGAGTGTCTCGAGTTTTGGCCAACAATTTGAGCAAGGACCAAAACCAGAAGATGAGGATAGGTCCAAAGAGTGAGTTTGCAAGAACACAACTTTGCTCAACCATAGTTGGACTATGGCCACCTATTATTGTGTGGTGTGTGACATGGATTTACTATTTCACTTACATACACAATTCGGCATAGTGGTAAGAGAGAACATGTCATTACTATTGATTGCCGATATTGCCTAATATAAGCGAGAATGAATCAACGATTTGAAGAACTATTGTTAATTTGATTCATTAATTCTCAGGAAAAAGCATATACACTTCCATGTTTTCGCGACACTGATCAAACATGTGCATTATATCACTATGAGTCTATCCAATAATAGTTATGCACAAAGATTTGATATTTGTGCCTTAAGGCAATAGGCTTTTACCCCCGCTTAACTTAGATAGGTTATGAAAATTTTTAAGAGAAATAAAGGTGTTTCACCGAATTGATAAAATTCCTTTTAAATTATGGATGGATCAATATGAGCCGACAAAGGTTGTGAAGGATCCTTTGGACAGGAAAGTAAATAATGACGAATTTCAAAGTAGAAGCACTGGGAATAATCATTATCAATGATGTAAAGTGCAAGAAAGACAATTTGCAAGAAACTAAGGATAAAGATAAATTTGTAGAAGAATGTTGAGTTATGTAATTGATTTGAGGGGGTCCTTACAAAGAATAAACTTGGGGGTATCTATAACCCACAATCGGTGGTGACGCAAACGGCTACCAAATTAAATCCTTGAATAACTTCCTAATCCTATTTGCGGTTACAAGAAGTTACACTATATCCAATGTCTTGACGATTACATCGACTCCACAAGGAAATCAACCGATGTGTTCTATAAGCAATTGTTCATCTTCGCCAGTAAAAATGGCAAAGCCTAAATTTTAAAACCTCCAAGAAAATGTTGATTATCGTCCCATTCTAGAAAAGGCTTCATGTAAACTGGCCTAACAACACCCTTATCTATTCGTAAGTTTTGTCAAAAGCTTTAGTGAACTGTTCAGGGGTCATCTGTGGATTATTTTGTTCATTTTGATGCTCTTTAGGTGATGTCGGTCTTACAAGATTATTTAGGGTAATCTTCATGTTAGGCCTATAAAGGATATTTCTCACATTTGGTGGCACAACCACACCGATTGGCCTTATCTTTTCAATGTTTGTTATTTGTCCAGCCTGTCGACTAGGTTGATTAGCCAAATATTGGGTCACATTTTGATTATTTTGACTAGCATTAATATGATTTTTTCCATCATTCTGGCCTTGATTATAAGATTCACGCATTTGCATAATTTGTACAGTGGGGTTGACTTGTGAAATCCTGAAAATTTCAGCATTTATTTATAATGTGTAGGAATTTATAGTCGATAATGTAACGAGTGGAAAGTTCGAGTTGGGTGATGTACGTGGTATTAGCAGAGGTTGGATCGTATTTTACGTATCCGTAGTTTTTCCGTAAATGATTTCATTGTGATCAAATTGTCAAACGTAGGCTCTTCAAATGATTTTCTAGAGTGGCAATGAAGGGCATGACGCCACGTTATTTGATTTCGGAGGCCGGTACATTCCAAATTTACGTGTTGGATAAGTGTCGGGTTTCAAATTTATTGATTTAAACATTTCCGCACGTTCGGTATACTTTGTTAAACGTTTTAATATGTTCAAAATATTTTTTGGATCTACCAATGTCTAGAACGGACACTGATTTCCTCGTTTAAGTACTGATTTGCAAGATATCTTGGCAAATTATCAAAATATCTAATTTGAGACCATATGATTTAGACTAGCACTCTTAATTTACCACCAAGTAGTTTAACCCAAAGTAATCATTTGCTTTAACCTTGGGTTAATTATACTTATCTCCTTTATATGCTTCAAAGAAAGACAATCTCCTTCTTTGCTCGTGAACTTCATCCCCAGAATTCCTCAAACCTCCACTGTCACCTTCCTTTTCATTCCCACTTCTCAAGCTTCCAGTAAAAGAAAGAAGACCCATTTGAGTTGTTGTGTCACGCCTCGGCCCTCGAGCGCGCGACCATCTCGATACATTTCTCTTGGGTCATTAGAAATTCGACGTCCCAGGATGCGTCGTCGACCCATTCTTTTTATCTTTTGATTAACGCAAGCGAAAACAATTAATAAACACCTGAACAATAACAATAACAGGAATAGCAGAAAAAAAACAATACAATCATTACCCAAGCACACTTTATTTATTTACTAGTCAACCCTAGGAAAATTACACATACAAGCCCCTTACAACAGGCTACTTCCTGCCAAGATCAACAAAAAGATACCGGGGTCAGGGTTAACTTAAACTTCTCTATGCGAGATCACTTTGATTTGAACCGCACCTATCAACCTTCCACTCTATAGTCCTGAAAAGCGGTTAACAACAACGAGTGATATAAAATCTCAGTAAGTTAACAACCTAAGCCCTCGTGTAGGGTGCTGATTCACCTAGAGCATACCTAAACACGCAACTTATTATCAATGACAGATCAATGGCGAGCGACTTTCGCTCTACTTCATCTATAATAGGTTCGAGTGACTCAACTCAATACCGATCAACCAACAAATCATAGACATCTTTACCTTGCCTTGACACATGCACACGCCTTGCATATTATCAGTTATAGTATTCTATAAACAATACATCAACCAAGGCACGTAATCAGAACACATATCACCAATTCTCATGCGCAATGCATCCAAGCGTGTTCCAATTTTATGCCTAGTGATTATGACCGCTTTCGACCACCACACGACCTAAAGGGTGGCGGTCTCGACCTCTCTAGGCCACTGCACCTCTCAAAGGTTAGCAGTCATCTGGCATGACCAGGCATCGTCCCAAAACCATCAGGCATAGCAACGTTTCCTCCTAAAAGATCGAGGTGCGGCCCTACCTCGACCTCTCCCGCAGGCAGACGGCATTCCATAAGAAGAATCGGTCCGGCCTCTATCGCGATCCGTTATCCACCGGGCATCCGATAAATCATCATCATCCCCAATCCTCTGGGGGTCCGTGCACTTTTGTGATCACACAAGCACGTCAATCATGCATGCCAATTCAGTTCTTCATATTTTTTTAGCCAAAGCCACCATGATTCTTGCTCATGCCATGATCGTGCTCATACGTCAAACTTATTGCCATTTTCACATGTAAAAATGCAATAAAATGATCACACAAACATGCTTTTCTCGTCAAACTTCACGTGCTTCATTTTTCAAGCCTACTAGATTATTCCAACACGTAAAATTTATTATCTAAGCACGGCACAACACAATTCACCATTTAAATGCCAAAAATACATTCTTTTCAACTAGAAAATCATGGTTCATAAAACAATTACCTTTCCAAGGCAATCCTCACCTCAAATCACACAAAAGCATACATATTAATAACTAACCCAACCTTAGTTAACTAACTCAACCATAGTTAACTAACCCAACCATAATTAACTAACCTAACCATAGTTAACTAATCCAACCATAGTTAACCCTAAAATCCACTTAATCTAACCCTAAGTGCAATTAGCAACCTAACTAAGGATTAGGGAGTTAACTCATCATTTAATGACGGCGGCGACGACGGCGGTGAAGGTGGTGATGGTGGTGACTCGGCGACGGCACGTGAATGGAAAAATGGGTATGGGCGGTGGCTCAGCTCGATGCGGCGGTGGCTTGGCTCGGCTTGGATGGTGGCGACAGCGGATGGCAAGGCGTGGCACGATTCTACGACGGCAAGGACACGGCTCAAGCTCGGCATGTTGCGGCGAACGGCAATGGCAAAGTGAACGGCGGCGGTGAAAGAGGGAAAATGAGAAGAAAAAGAGAGAGAGAGGGTGGTGGTGATAATAACTGAACAAGATGAAGGGGAAGAAGTGAGAGAGTTGTCTTGCTTTGCTTTACTTACTCAACAAGATTGCATTATTGCTCGACACTATTCACATGCACTATTCACATGCATTGTTGATTGACACTATTCATGTGCACTATTCACCAGCACTATTCACTTGAGTTTGGGCTTGAATTAGTAGGCCTGTCAATTCATGCTAAGTCCGTAACGTCTCTTCGGTTCTCAATTTTCATCTTACCGTCACTTATCCGAAAATTTAGGGTTTACTGATAAATTTTGAAATATCGATAACGCAACATCCAAAAAAACCCTTCATCGGATTAGAATTCATTGTTAAAATCCATCAAATTCCATTTTATTACCTTGACCGTGCGAAAACGTCCAAAAATCCGATTATACACTTTTTCCGAATTAAATCGACAACTGTCCTTTGATTCATCATAAAGTTAAAATTTCGGGATATCACATGTTGAAACTCTTAAATCCAATCTTTCAAGAGAACACAAGGTGATTACTACGGACTTTATTCTCTTACACCAAACTATTTTTATTATTGGGAAATACTTTTAGTGTTAACCCAAGTTCTTGATGATTTTGCTTAAAGGTAATTAAAGCTTTGTTTTGCTCAAATCGTTTTGAGGTAAGTGAAAACTTTAAATACTAAGCTAGGATAATCTACTTAGTACTCTTGATTTGGTTGGTTGTTTTTTGTTGATTTTGTTTGAAGTTGATTTTATGTGAAGTTAAACTTCAATAATGGCATGTAGGATTTTTATGTTTTCTTGTCTTGAAGTTGTTAAGTTATTATAAGCCTTTAAAGTGTTAGAAATGAGCGAAGTTGTTGATTGGATGGTGCTTAAAATGGGTTAAATAGAAGCCTTTCTAAAAGTTTTGAATTCTGTAAAATGGGCTTGTCGAGGTTGCCGATGACAAGGGTTGCCGGAGTCAACATTTTTCACCAAAGTCAACATTTTGACCAAAATCAACCGAAGTCAACATTTTGAGTAAAGTCAACCGAAGTCAATATTTTGACAAAAATCAATTGAAGTCAACATTTTTTATCGAAGTCAACATAATTGACCCCCAAAAAAAGTTTCTTTTATTATTCTAATGAATTCTGAAGCTTGGAACTTATTGATTTTTAGAGGTTCAATAAAATTGTTATTGATCTCTTGAGAATTATTAAGTGACAAGTGACTTAATACTACTCAGATAAATGATAAAATACTATGGTGATTACATTTCGGTGATGGTTTGAGTAGAACGATGATTGTGTTGATGAATATTTTGGAGTGTTGAAGTTCACATAGCCACTACTATAGGAATATATCATTTGCTAGCAAAAAATAATGAGTATGTCAATATCATCATATAAGGATGTGAAATTATCGAACGGATAAGATGATTATGTTTTGAGAATGAATTACAAGGAAAGAATTATGTGATGTTATAGTCATAACGTGCTTGATTAACAAAAGATAAAATATTGAAAGAATTATGAAAAGTTATGTTCCGCCGTTGACGCGATTCATGACGACGATGCCCCGTGTGTCGAGATGCCCCTCTTGTGTGATTTGGGATGCCCCGTGGAGTGTTGCGGGATGCCTTAGAAGTTTTGAGATGCCCCATGCTCATAGTGATATGGGATGCCCCGGGTGGAGTATCGAGATGCATCGGAGTTGAGATGCCCCTGCTATGCGATCAAGGATACCCTTGCTGTGTGATCTGGGATAATGAGAAATGATGATGAGAAGTGAATAAAATGATACATGCTCTTGAATATACATATATGCATGTCGATAAAACACAAAATGATATTGATGCATCAAGAAATAGTATGCCATATGTGTTCCTAGTGTAGATAATACCATGCATTTGTGTGACGTGCATGCAAAGAAGGTAAGGTGTGTGTGCTTATGCATTGTTTATGTTGCTCCAAATGCACGTGATTGCTATGCCAGGTTGAGTGGTGGGTGGATTTCCTACCTTAGAATTAGAGATTTTATTTACTGGGCTTCGGTTCACTCCTTATTTTTCATATGTGTAGTGTGGTATCCTGAAATTTCGACTTAATGGATTAATCAAAGAACGGTTGTCGATATAATTCGGAAAAAAGTGTATAATCGGATTTTCGAACGTTTTCACATGGTCAAGGTAATAAAATGGAATTCGATGGATTTTAACTACAAATTCTAATCCGATGCAGAGAATTGGACGTTTCATTATCGATGTTTCAAAATTTATCGGTAAACCCTAAATTTTTGGATAAGTGACAGTAAGCCAAAAATTGAGAACCAAAGAGACGTTACGGACTTGGCATGAACCAACGGACCTACTTTCTATTAAATTCGGCCACCAAGAGGCCCTATAATAGGAAATGACCGTTTTGCCCCCGAAAGCCCATTTTTGGCCCAAATGAAGAACCCACTGGATATCAAGCCCATTAGGCCCATAAAATTCAAGCCCAAGCCACGTGAATAGTGCAAGCCCATATGAATAGTGCCGGGGGTGGAAATGACCATTTTACCCTTTCTAGAAGCTTGGACTTTAAGAGATTGCATTGATGGGCTAAAGACAAGCTTAATTAAGGCTTGAAAGTGATCTTCTCCCCCTCTCTCTCTCCCCTTATGGCCGAATCCCCCTCTTGCCTCTCTCTTTCTTTCTTTCTTTCTTTGCTTGCATTATTGTCTTGAATTAAGCTAAGTTGGATAGATTTTTGGGCTTGCATTAATGAGGGATAATTGTGCAACTTGGTGAAGAAGATAGACCAAGCAAGACAACTCTCACTCTCTCTTTCCCTCTCTCTCTTGTTCTTCTCATGTTCCTCTCTTTCTTTCACTCACCGCCACCCTTACCGCCCCCCACTTTGCTGTCGCCATTCATCGCTGTGCCGAGCTTAAGCCATGTCCTTGCCACCATGGCAATGTGCAGCGCCTTGCCACCACCGTTGCCAAACCGTGCCTCTGCCCGTTTGTCGCGCCCTCACCACCCAAGCCGAGCCACCGTCCATACCCATTTTCCGTCCACATGCCGTCACCGAGCCACCACCGCCTTCGCGCCGTCACCGCCGTAGTTGCTGCCACCATTAAATGGTGAGTTAACTCCCTAATCCTTGATTAGATTATTAATTGCACTTAGGGTTAGTTTAGTTAACTATAGTTGGATTAGTTAACTATGGTTGGTTTAGTTAACTATGGTTAAATTAGTTAACTATAATTATGTTAATTAACTATGGTTGGGTTAGTTCACTATAGTTAGGTTAGTTAACTATGGTTGAGTTAGTTAACCTTGGTTGAGTTAGTTAACTATGGTTAAGTTAGTTAACTATGGTTGGGTTAGTTAACTATAGTTGGGTTAGTTAACTATGGTCTTCTAGTAGAAATTAATTATTTTTGGCATATAAATGGTGATTGGTGTGGTGTCGTGCTTAAATGCTGAGTTTTATACGTTGGAGTAATCTAGTAGGCCTGAAAAAGGAAGCACGTGAAGTTTGATATGTAAAGCATGTTTGTGTGATCATGTGTAGTTTATTTATTGCATTTTTACGTGTGAAAATGGCAATAAGTTTGATGTATGAGCACGAATCATGGCATGAGTACTTATCATGAGTGCATTGGTTAAATGAAAGAAGAAATGAGATTGGTATGCCAGTGTGCTGTGTGATCACAAAGTGTACGGAGCCTCAATGGTGATTGGGGACGATGCCCAATTTTATCGATGATATTATCGGACGCCCGGCGGGGGTTCCGATGACGGATCGTAGTAGAGGACGGACCGATTCTCCTTTATAGAATGTCGTCTGCCTGCGGGGGAGGTCAGGATATGGCCTCACCTCGATCGACCAGGAGGAGACGTTACCGTGCCTAATGATTTTGGGACAATGCCTGGTCAACCGAAAGACTGCCAACCTTCGAGTTGTGCCGTGGCCCGGAGAGGTCGAGAACCGCCAACCTTCGGGTTGTGCCGTGCCCGAGAGCGGGCGTAATCATTAGGCATAAAATTGGATCACGCTTGGATGCATTATGTGTGAGAAATTGTGATATGTGTTCTAATTGCCTTGGTTGATGCATTATTTATAGAATGCCATAACTGATAACATGCAGGGCGTGTGCATGTGCCAAGGCAAGGTAAAGATGCCTATGATTTATTGGTTGAGTGGTATTGAGTTGAGTTACTCGAACATGTGGTAGTTAAAGCAAAGCGAGAGTTGCTCGCTATTGCTCTGCCATCGATGTTAAGCCGCATGTTTAGGGTATGCTCTAGGTGAATCAGCACCCTACACGAGACTTAGGTTGTTAACTTGCTAAGATTTTATCTCATCTGTTGTTATTAACCGCTTTTCAGGACTATAAAATGGAAGGTCGACTTGTGCGGTTTAGTTCAAGGTGCCCTTGCGTATAGGAGATAGGTTAACCCGACCCCGGTACCTTTTTTATGCTCTTTTTTTGGAAGTAGCCTAAAGTGAGGGCTTGTAAATATAAACTTCCTAGGGTTAACATGTGTATTAATAAAGCGTGTTTTGGTAATGACGTTTGTTCTACTCTTTTTCCTGCTATCCCTGTTGTGATGTTTGTTTGGGTGAATATATGTCGTTTCCGCTTGCGTTAATCGAAAGATAAAATGGAACGGGTCAACGATGCGTCCTAGGACGTCGCATTTTTAATGACCCAAGAGAAGAGATGTATTGGGATGGTCGCGCGCCCGAGAGCGGGGGCGTGACATGTAGGATGGTTCCCTAGATTTTGAGATGAAGGGGACAAGGTGATGACGGAGGCCATTGACTCATGAGTCGAATTGTGGTTTCGTATAGGCAGGCTTTTGGAGACATAAAAGTATAGTGTGGGGATAAGACCCTGACTTTTTTTCCAAGACTATGTATTTTATGTTTGTCTTGATATATTGTTGTGAAATTGGTAATATGGATAATTTAATAAGAAAGATGCACATGTAATTTGATTAAGCTCATGCGATTTCTTGTATGGGTTGTTTGTGAAAAGTGAAAAATTTCATCGTGCTTCTGCATGCTATTAATAACTAAGAGATAAAATCGAAAAGAACACGTGTAGTGCGTGATGTTCTGGGACGTCACATGACTACTATGTCAAAACTATTAGCATCAATAAACGGAGAAGGACTAAGACTGCGTTTAGTTCAGCATTTGGGAAAAGCTTTGAGTAACGGTATATAAAAAGTAAGATTGTTTGCTAAAGTGTAATTAAAAAGTGCATCGAAAAGCAACTTTAGGAGAAAAGCTGTCAGCTAGAAACACATTTGAAAAATCGTTCGATGTGAGCAACTTAAGTTTTTTTATTTTTAATTTATTTAAAATTGGAAAAAATAGTTATTGTAATTGTTACGGTTTGAACATTGAAAACAATGTAAAACAAAATATTAATAAATTTATAAATGAAAAAAAAATCACCTTTCTATTTTAGTAAAGCGGCAAGTTTCAATAAAGTATTTAGGACTGGACCTAAAGTTTGGGGATTTTTATGAGATAAAAAAAAGTTCGAGGCAGAATTGGGACTAGACCTAAAATTTTGGATTTTTTTAGGGGATATGACCCAAAAAAGCAAAACAAAAATGATGCAAACTCTTTCACATCTTCGAACAAGGCAAACCAAGGATCTACTCCTATATGACAGCAAAGTACTCCTTGTGAGCTTAGGGTCTAGCATCACGAACTTCTCCCAAGGCTTCCATCTAGTCAAGCAAACCTCGTCGGGGTTATCCTGCACATACTCCAAGGTCTGCAGAAACGAGAATTCACAATGGTGAAAATAAAATATTTTTAGCCATTTATGTAAGAGAGACCCATATTGCATATCATAATAGAGATGAACTCTGTGATATCTCGAAATTTCAACTTTATGGATTAATCAAAGAACGGTTGTCGATTTAATTTGCAAAAAAGTATATAATCGGATTTTCGGACGTTTCCGCATGGTCAAGGTAATAAAATGCAACTCAATGGATTTTAACTACGAATTCTAATCCGATTCAGGATATTGGATTTTTGAGGATTGAGAAACGAACATTGGACTTTGTCGCCTCGTTTTCCAATTTTATCGGCGGACACTAAATCGATCCCGAGCAATGGTATTTTCGAATCGAACGATCGAATGACGGAACCGACAAGGCCAACGAGCCTCTTTTTCTTCAAATTCGGCCACAAGCGCCTTGAATTGATAAATTACAGTTTTATCCCTTGGATGAAAATTATAGTTTTACTCTTGAAGTGGAAATTACCAAAATGTCCCTATGAGTAAAATAACCAAAATGCCCCTTCTAGAAGGTAGATATTTATGGATAGGGGGACAAGATTTTTGGTGCATTTAATGTGGGTTGAGCTTGGGGATCAAATTTTAAGACTCCTTCTCTCTCTTTCTTTCTTCTTTCCTTGCATTATTGGTCTTGGATTATAAGCCAAAGTTGATAAAATTTTGGAGTAGCAATAATGCAATCTTAAAAAGAAGAAAGACAAAGCAAGACTACTCCCGCTTGCCCTCTCTCTCTCACGCCCCATCTACTCTATCTCTCTCTCTTTTTCTTCTCATTTTCTCTCTTTCACTGCCGTCGTTCCCTTTGCCATCGCCGTTCAGAACGCCGTTGCCAAACCGTGCCGCCGCGCCGTAGCCGTGCCGAGCCAAACCGTGCCATCCATCGCCATGTAACCACGCCCTCACCGCCGCCCGTTTGCCGTACCGCCGAAGCCAAGCCGCCCGTGCCAAACTCAAGCGGTCCACCGATCCGTGCCACCGTTCGTCATTGTAGTCACTGCCGCCGTTAAACCCATAAGTTAACTCCCTAATCCTTGGTTAGGTTGTTAATTGCACTTAGGGTTAGATTAAGTGGATTTTAGGGTTACCTATGGTTGGATTAGTTAACCATGGTTGGATTAGTTAACAATGATTGGATTAGTTAACTATAGTTCGATTAGTTAACTGTAGTTGGATTAAGTGATAAGTTATCATGAAATGATAAGTGGAACTGATAAGTTATCAAGGAAAAGTTATAAGCTATCACCAAAGGGGTGATAAGCTATCAAGGATTTGGTAATAAGCTATCGAAAAATGGATGATAAGCTATCGTCAAATAGGCGATAAGTTATCAAGAAATTATCGATAGGTTATTGAGGTTTGGTTGGTAAGTTATCGCTTAAGGTGTCTTGTGCTTGTGATATGTGGTGTTTCTATATGCTTTTGTGTGATTTGAGGTGAGGATTGTCTTAGAAAGGTAATTATTTTATGAACCATGATTTTTTTAGTTGAAAAGAATGCATTTTTGGCATTTAAATGGTGATTTGTGTGGTGTCATGCTTAGATACCAAGTTTTACGTATTTGAATAATCTAGGAGGCTTAAAAAATGAAGCATGTGAAGTTTGACGGGAAAAGCATGTCTGTGTGATCACGTATGATTTATTTATTGCATTTTTACGAGTGAAAATGGCAATAAGTTTGACGTATAAGCACGAATCATAGCATGAGCACGTATCATGGTTGCATTGGCTAAAAGAAAGAAGAAATGAGAATGACATGCATAATTAGTGTGCTCGTGTGATCACAAAAAGAGTATGGACCTCCAAGAGGCTTGGGGATGATGCCCGATTTATCGAATTCTTGGCGGGGTCGGGATGATGATGATTTATTGGATGCCCGGCATGGTCGAATGATGGATCGCGGTAGAGGCCGGACCGATTCTCCTTTATGGAATGCCGTCCATCTTCGGGGGAGGTTGTGATGTTGCCATGCCTGATGGTTTTGGGACGATACCCGATCATGCCGGAAGACTGCCAACAGGGGTTGTGCCGTGGCCTAGAGAGGTCGAGAACCACCAACCTTCAGGTTGTGCCCGAGAGCGGGCGTAATCACTAGGCATAAAATTGAAACACAATTGGGTTCATTGCGCATAGGAAATGGTAATATGTGTTCTGATTGCCTTGGCTGATGCATTGTTCGTTGAATGTTATGACTAACAATATGCAGGGTATGTGCCAAGGCGAGGAAAGAATGCTAGTGATTTGTTTGTTAATTAAGTTAAGTCACTCGAACATGTTATAGATTAAGTAGAGCGAGAGTTACTCGCTATTGATCTGCCATCGATGTTAAGCCGCATGTTTAGGGTATGCTCTAAGTGAATCAGCACCCTACAAGAGGCTTAGGTTGTTAACTTGCTGAGATTTTATCTCACTCGTTGTTGTTAACCGCTTTTCAGGACCATAAAATGGAAGGTCGACATGTACGGTTTTGGGCAGATCAAGGTGCCCTCGTGTAGAGGAGATAGGTTATCCCGACATTGGTATCGTTTTGATGGTCTCGATAGGAAGTGCCATGTAGCGAGAGCTTATAAATGTAAACTTCCTAGGGTTAACGTGTATGTTAATAAAGCATGTTTGGTGATGAGTGTAGTTTTGTTGTTTTTCCTACTATCCCTGTTATGATGATTGTCGAGTGTTTGTTAATCGTTTCCGCTTGCGTTAATCGAAAGATAAAAAGAACGGGTCGACGACGCATCCTGGGACATCGCATTCAAATGACCCAAGAGAAGTATCGGGATGGTCGTGCGCTCGAGGGCCGAGCCGTGACATCCTCGTTTTGGTATCAGAGCATGGTCATAACCTGGAGTGATAAGGTGCATTGGGTTTTGGGATAGTTAGTTAGGAAAAACAGCCCATGCTTGTGATTGCTAATTGACTTTCAGGAACATTGTTCTTGAGTTCTAATTTCATGCTGAAAATTTGACACGTACGATTTCGTGGAAATCCTGTGAGATGAGTAATCTAAACCCAAGTAGGTACTCGAGGAAGGGCACAAGAAGATCCCAGACTAGACAAAATTCTACAAGCTCTAAAAGCCATGGGAAATCTCATGGGGCAACAAGCTCAGAATCAAGTGGAAGCTGCTGCTGCTGCAGCCGCCGCGCCCTATGAATTCCCGTTAACTAGGAATAGGAATGGCGACCAACCAATGCATAAAGTGATTGAGCAGTTTCTAAAGCTTAAGCCGCCAAAATTTACTGGAGCGAGTGATCCTGAGGCTGCAACCCTCTAGATCAAAGAATTGGAAAAGGCTTTCGTTTTGCTTAGATGCTCGGAGGAAGACAAAGTGACGCTAGTTGTTTACCAACTGCAAGGTAATGCTAGCTCTTGGTGGGAAGCCACTCGAGGAAGAGTTTTTCCTGAAGGTACGGTCCAGGTGTGGGATGCCTTCGTTAGAGCTTTCAACGAAAAGTATTTCTCGGACTGTGCGAGAGAACAGAAGATGGCTGAATGTTAGCGACTTCGTCAGAACCATCTGTCAGTAGACCAATATGAGACAAAGTTTGCCAAGTTGTCTTGGTATGTGCCGAGGTTGATTGAGGACCCGGTGGATAAGGCGAGGAGATTTCAGGAAAGTCTGAAATTAGAGATTAAGGACCAATTGGTGCCCTTGAACCTCAAAAACTACGACGAGCTGTATGAAAGGGCCAAACTCATTGAAAGAAACATGGCAGAACGTGCAGCCGCATCTGGATCGCGGTTTGCACCTAATTGGGATAACCATTGGTTTAGGAAGAGGCCAATGACTGGAGGAAAGTATTTAGTCCCTCCCAACCAAAAGAATGGCATTGGAAAGCCAGCATACAACTCAGTTGGTGTGTGCCAACTCTGTAGTAGAAAACATGGGATAGCCCCGTGTCCCCCTATGATGGGAGCTTATTTTGGATGTGGTCAGTACGACCACCAAATACGGAACTGTCCGCGTAAATCTCTTGGAGCACCAGCACCACCGCCGCAAAGAGGACAACCATTGAGGAACGCCTCGCAGAACAATCTGAATCGACCCCTGATGCAAGGAAGGGTTTGTGTTGTTACCGGGGAAGAGGCTAAGGATTCGCCGACCGTTACAAGTACGCTCTCCTTACACGATCATATTGCTTATGCTTTGTTTGATCCGGGAGCTACACATTCGTTTGTTACTAAGCAATTTGTGGAGTTAGTGGGGTTAAGTCCGAAACCGTTGGAAACGGTTCTTAATATTTCTACCCCGTTAAAGGATAAAGTATTGTCTGCGGTAGGATGTTCAGGTTGTAAGATAGTCATTGGCGGTCGAGAAGAAAGTATAGATTTGATTGTGCTGGTGATGTATGACTTTGATGTCATAATCGGAATGGATTGGCTCACCAAGCAACGAGCTACGATGGATTGCTATCGTAAAGCAATCAAGTTTAACCCATTAGGAAGGGTTAGTTTCGAGTTCATCGAAAACAGAGGGTCCCCTTCGATTCCTTTGATTTCGTCACTCGAGGCGACAACCTTGCTAGATAAGGGTTGCCAAGGTTATTTGGCAACCATGGTCAATACATTAGTTGAGGAACCAAGGATGGAGGCCATTGCTGTAGTACGGGATTTTTTTGATGTCTTTCCAAAAGAATTGCCTGGATTACCCTAGAAAGAGAAATAAAGTCTGTGATTAAGTTAGCCCCTAAAACAGAGCCGATTTCCAAAGCACCGTACCGCATGGCACTGTCGGAACTAAAAGAATTAAAGGTGCTGATGCAAGAATTGTTGAATAAGGGATTCATCTGCCTTAGTGCATCGCCTTGGGGAGCACTAATTCTGTTTGTAAGAAAGAAGGATGGATCGTTGCATCTTTGCATCGATTATCGGCAACTCAATCAAGTAACGGTCAAGAACAAGTACCCGTTACCAAGAATAGATGATTTTTTTGACCAACTTCAAGGAGCTTCGGTAGTTTCCAAGATAGACCTAAGGACGGGCTATCATTAGTTGAGGATCAAGAAGAAGGATATACAGAAGACGGCATTTTGTACACATTATGGTCATTATGAGTTCACGGTAATGTCGTTTGGTCTAACAAATGTCCCTGCTGCTTTTATGGATCTAATGAACAGTGTGATCAAGGAGTATTTGGACCGGTTCGTGATCATGTTCATTGACGACATTCTAGTGTATTCAAGAAGCCTAGAAGAGCATGAACAACACTTGAGGACAATTCTGCAGACATTTCGAGAGCATAAACTGTGTGCTAAATTTAGTAAGTGCGAGTTTTGGTTAGCTCGTGTAGCTTTTCTTGGACATGTAATCTCTGGCGAAGGAATTTTTGTAAATTCGACCAAGATTGAAGCGGTTATGGATTAGCCAAAGCCAACGACTGTAACGGAAATTTGAAGTTTCTTGGGATTGACAGGCTACTATAGACGATTCGTAGAAAGGTTTTCTGCAATAGCTATGCCTTTGACACGATTACTAAAGAAGGACGAGAAGTTTGAATGGACGGATAAGTGCGAGCGTAATTTTCAAGAGCTTAAGCACAAGCTAACTACGGCTCCAGTTTTGATAATACCGTCTGGTCCAGGAGGTTATGAAATCTACAGTGATGTGTCGTTTAAAGGATTGGGCTGCGTTTTAATGCAACATGGAAGAGTGGTTGCATACGCGTTCCGACAGTTAAGACCTCATGAATTGAACTATCCGATGCATGATTTGGAATTAGCAGCAATCGTCTTTGCCCTCAAGATTTGGAGACATTATCTATGCAGAGAAAAGTTTTACATTTATACCGACCATCAGAGTCTCAAGTACCTGTTCTCGCAGAATGAGTTGAACATGAGACAATAATGTTGGATGGAACTTCTCAAGGATTATGATTGTGACATTCTATATCATCCTGGTAAATCCAACAAGGTGGCTGATGCGCTTAGTCGAAAGTCAACGATTGTGCAAATGATGGTTCGAGAATGGCTTCTTCTCGAAGAAGTGCGAGATTCATACTTTAAGTTTGAAGAAAGCCATCTATCGAGTCTCATGGCTACTTTAAGGATTGAACCAAAAGTGCAGGCAAAGATTAAAGCCTTGCAATCAACAAACCCTGCAATCCAAAAGATTCTGCATGAAGATTCAGCAAAGAGAAAAGCCGATTTTCAAGTAACTAAGGACGGAATATTGAGATTCTGCAGACGATTATGCGTGCCCAATGATTTAGGGCTTACGGAGGAAATTTATCATAAGCCCACCGTAATAGCTACAGTATTCATCCGGGCAGCACAAAGATGTATCAGAATGTGAGGCACTATTATTGGTGGATTGGCATGAACGCTGATATCGCTAAGCACGTGATTAAGTGCTTAACGTGCCAACAAGTGAAAGCACAACATTGCAAGCTTGGTAGACTACTACAACCTCTCGAGATCCTATAATGGAAATGGGAGCATATCACAATGGATTTTGTGATGAGATTACCAAGGAGTCAACGAAGTAACGATCCCATTTAGGTCGTGGTTGATAGAATAACGAAGCCCGCACATTTTATCGCCGTACGAAAGGATTTCTCATTAGACAGATATGCTGACTTGTACGTGCGACAAATTGTTCGTCTTCATAGAATGCAATGACGATCACTTCAGATCAAGATCCCAAGTTCACTGCAACTTTTTGGAAAAGCTTACAGATTACCTTAGGAACGAAGCTGCAATATAGCACAGCCTATCATCCGCAGATGGATGGCCAATCAGAAAGAACAATTCAAAACGCTCAAGGATATGTTACGAGCATGTGTTTTGGATTTTAAGCGAAGTTGGGAGGAACAACTTCATCTTGTTGAGTTTGCCTACAACAACAGCTATCAACAGAGCATCAAAATAGCACCATTTGAAGCATTGTATGGTAGGGCCTGTAGGACTCCAGTTTGTTGGGACGAAGTTGGGGAATGAAAGATCACGGGTCCTGAGTTGGTGCAACAGTCATTGGATGCTGTCAAAGTTATTAGAGAAAGACTTAAGATGGCCCAAAGCCGCTAGAAAAGTTATGTAGATAAGCAGCGTAGACCATTGGAATTTCAAGTAGGTGACCATGTATTCCTCAAGGTGTCACTAATGTGAGGTACTTCGTGATTCGGCAAGAAAGGAAAGCTGAGTCTGAGGTATGTTGGACCTTTTGAAATCTTGGAATGGATTGAGATTTTGGCCTATCGTCTCGCATTGCCACCCAGACTTGCTCAAGTACATAATGTCTTCCACGAAACAGAGGGAGTAATGTGGGAAAGTGAAGAGATAATGAAGCGCCAATATCCCTATCGTTTTTTAGAATGTTATGTAATTGTTTAAATTTCGAGGATGAAATTTCTGTAAGAAGGGAAGAGTTGTGATATCCCGAAATTTCAACTTTATGGATTAATCGAAGGACGATTGTCGATTTAATTTGAAAACAGTGTATAATCGGATTTTCGGACGTTTTCGCACGGTCAAGGTAATAAAATGGAACTCGATGGATTTTAACCACGAATTCTAATCCGATCAAGGATATTGGATTTTTGAGGATTGAGAAACGAACATTGACTTTGTCGTCTCATTTTCCAATTTTATCGGCGGACACTAAATCGATCCCGAGCGATGGTATTTTCGAATCGAACGACGGAACCGGCAAGGCCAATGGGCCTCTTTTTCTTCAAATTCAGCCACAAGGGCCTTGAATCGAAAAATTACAGTTTTTGCCCTTGGATGAAAATTATAGTTTTGCCCTTGAAGTGGAAATTACCAAAATGCCCCTTCTAGAAGGTAGATATTTATGAATAGGGGGACAAGATTTTTGGTGCATTTAATGTGGGTTGAGCTTGGGGACCAAGTTTTAAGACTCCTTCTCTCTCTTTCTTTCTTCTTTCCTTGCATTATTGGTCTTGGATTATAAGCCAAAGTTGATAAAATTTTGGAGTAGCAATAATGCAATCTTGAAAAGAAGAAAGACAAAGTAAGACCACTCCCTCTTGCCCTCTCTCTCACGCCCCATCCTCTCTCTCAACCTCTCTCTCTTTTTCTTCTCATTTTCTCTCTTTCACCGCCGCCGTTCCCTTTGCCATCGCCATTCAGAACGCCATTGCCAAATCGTGCCGCCGCGCCGTAGCCGTGCCAAGCCAAACCGTGCCATCCATTGCCGTGTAACCGTGCCCTCACCGTCGCCCGTTCGCCGTGCCGCCGAAGCCAAGTCGCCCGTGCCAAACTCAAGCGATCCACCGAGCCGTGCCGCCATTCGTCACTGTAGTCGCCGCCACCGTTAAACCCATGAGTTAACTCCCTAATCCTTGGTTAGGTTGTTAATTGCACTTAGGGTTAGATTAAGTGGATTTTAGGGTTAACTATGGTTGGATTAAGTGATAAGTTATCATGAAATGATAAGTTGAAGTAATAGGTTATCAAGGAAAAGTTATAAGCTATCACCAAATGGGTGATAAGCTATCAAGGATTTGGTGATAAGCTATCGAAAAATGGATGATAAGCTATCGAAAAATGGATGATAAGCTATCGTCAAATAAGAAATAAGTTATCGAGAAATTATCGATAGGTTATCGAGGTTTGGTTGGTAAGTTATCACTTAAGGTGTCTTGTGCTTGTGATATGTGGTGTTTCTATATGCTTTTGTGTGATTTGAGGTGAGGATTGTCTTAGAAAGGTAATTGTGTTATGAACCATGATTTTCTAGTTGAAAAGAATGCATTTTTGGCATTTAATTGTGATTTGTGTGGTGTCGTGCTTAGATACCAAGTTTTACGTGTTAGAATATTCTAGGAGGCTTGAAAAATGAAGCATGTGAAGTTTGACGGGAAAAACATATCTGTGTGATCTCGTGTGATTTATTTATTGCATTTTTACGAATGAAAATGGCATTAAGTTTGACGTATGAGCACGAATCATAGCATGAGCACGTATCATGGTTGCATTGGCTAAAAGAAAGAAGAAATGAGAATGGCATGCATGATTGGTGTGCTCATGTAATCACAAAAAGAGTACGGACCCCCAAGAGGCTTGGGGATGATGCCCGATTTATCGATTCTCGGCGGGGTCGAGATGATGATGATTTATCGGATGCTCGGCGAGGTTGGATGACGGATCGCGGTAGAGGCCGGACCGATTCTCCTTTATGGAATGCCGTCCATCTCCGAGGGAGGTTGTGACGTTGTCATGCCTAATGGTTTTGGGACGATGCCCGGTCATGCCAGAAGACTGCCAACTGGGGTTGTGCCGTGGCCTAGAGAGGTCGAGAACCACCAACCTTCAGGTTGTGTTCGAGAGCGGCCATAATCCCTAGGCATAAAATTGGAATACGCTTGGGTGCATTGCGCATGGGAAATGGTGATATGTGTTCTGATTGCCTTGGCTGATGCATTGTTCATCGAATGTTATGACTAACAATATGCAGGGTATGTGCCAAGGTGAGATAAGAATGCCAGTGATTTGCTTGTTAATTGAGTTTAGTCACTCGAACCTGTTATAGATTAAGTAGAGCGAGAGTTACTCGCTATTGATCTGCCATCGATGTTAAGCCGCATGTTTAGGGTATGCTCTAGGTGAATCAACACCCTACAAGAGGCTTAGGTTGTTAACTTGCTGAGATTTTATCTCACTCGTTGTTGTTAACCGCTTTTCAAGACCATAAAATGGAAGGTCCACATGTGCGGTTCTGGGCAGATCAAGGTGCCCTCGCGTAGAGGAGATAGGTTAACCCGACCTTGGTATCATTTTGATAGTCTCAATAGGAAGTGCCCTGTAGCGAGGGCTTGTAAATATAAACTTCCTAGAGCTAACGTGTATGTTAATAAAGCGTGTTTGGTGATGAGTGTAGTTTTGTTGTTTTTCCTACTATCCCTGTTATAATGATTGTCGGGTGTTTGTTAATCGTTTCCGCTTGCATTAATCAAAAGATAAAAAAGAATGGGTCGACGACGCGTCCTGGAACATCGTATTCAAATGACCCAAGAGAAGTATCGGGATGGTCGCACGCTCGAGGGCCGGGCCGTAACAAACTCGGCAAGATGTTGAGGCACCATAATGCATTGATTTGTCCAAAACAAAACATTTTTTTTTATGTATCTTTAAAAAATGCCAATAAAGGTGATTATAACCACCATCTATAGCTACTACGGCTTTTGAATATTTCTATATTGAAACAGTGTATGCACAACATAAAACAAGACTCCTGATAAATTTGAGAATACAACCACCTACGAATTCAGGATCGGCAAGGAATGGATTGAAAGAGGTTAGCATAAACTTAAAGATCCATTTAGCATTAGAAGAACATATGCAAAGTCCCAGAAAAGGCGCGCCCAACCATGCTAAGAATGAAATCAAAAGAGAGACCCAAGGAAGGATCTGACCAAATATGGTAATGTCCATGCTGCTGATTGGTGGGTTACAAATTATAGACATCACTCATACATTCAATCTTAAATATAAATATGGTAATGTCCATGTTTCTAACCTACCAATTAGAAGAGTGTTTGAACCATCACACTCTTGAGAAAAATATGCTTCAAAATCAAATGTAGTTAGGGTAGACCAGAATAATCCTTTTTTATTCTCAGTAGCCCGGGAATAATTTAAAGGGCATCTCACAAACTTTATTTTTCTAGGGCCAGCTCCAGATAGCACCTGGAATTGCAATTCAACGAGCAAAAAGTCAAATGCACGAAGAAATAGCCAATCTCAATCACTTTAGAATGAAAGTGGTATAGTTTCAACGTTTTAGTAAAGAACTCTAATCACATAATAATTATTGTCAAATGGTGCTCCGAGGATCTTGTTTTAACGTGAATTTGGGCAACAAGAAAATAGATTGCCCGTTATTTCTTTGACGGTCTCTACCTTAACGACAATTTGACATTTTTACCTAATAATTTGAAAATAAAATCGTAAATAATGTCATTACATGTGTTTAAGGAAAAATATCAGCTCAAAAATTTCCTTTCTTTTGTAGCGGAACGAGGGCAATGGTCAAAGGTTTTATTTTTTTGGGTCATGCAGGGCAATAAAAAAAAATTTATATCACAATGACTTATTGTAACGCTGCCGAAACGACTTAGTATGACGACTTCGATGAGAATGTTCTGCTTCAATACAAGGACAATAATTAACAAGACGTGATGGTCATGGTAAGTGAGGAGAGCAATGAACTCAACTCAGTTAATACAAGACATATTCATAGGAGTGTACGTCTACAAATTTGTCTCTCATAGTGAGAGAGAGAGAGAGTGTGTGTGTGTGAGAGAGAGAGAGGGGACCTCCATGGAATATTTCAAGTTAATTTCCATATTAATTACATAAAATTGCGTATCTCATGGATAGATATATATCATCCAGACTGTAGAAATCATTGTCTAAATTTATGTTCGAACAAATGCACACAAATCTTCACCTTTTTCAGCATTGTAACGGAACTTGTGGGTTTTCCACGTTATCAACAGGATGAGTCAGTCTTACAATATTTTTTGCCTTCAAATCAATAATAGCTTTTGCATAAGATTTTTTAAATAATTTGATTTCACCACTAAGGGCTATAGCCTTTATAGTAACTCAGAGATGCAAGAGGGTTATCTCGATTCCTACGCAACTAGAGATTTCTAGAAATGAGTGTCACAACCTACATTTCGGAAAAAAACCTAGGTTAATGGATTACTAAGTTAATTAATAAATTAACTAACCTAGTTTGAGTACTCTCAAACTCTACCAAATCGCGACTTAAGTTTATGTACTTAAACATGCAAAAATGTTTAAATTGGAGCCGCCACTAATCAGTTTCTTGGTAGGCCGATTAGACACCTAAATAAAGTATTGGGAGAAAATACTTTATTTCTACGAACCAGAGATTATGGATTTTGGGACTTGATTAAGCTAGAATTAATCCTAACGCCCTTTCGGTACCGATTTCATTTCATGAAAAATGTTTGGCATGCAACTTGGGTTATTTTTAAACTGAAGTCCTAACATGTGAAAATGACCACATGGGTACGCAAACAATTAAAATAAACACCCAATAAATGAAAACAATAAATGAATCGCAAAGTGAGGAAGAGGATGTACCTGGACGCTGCGACCTAATCCTTAACGCTTATCTAAAGCGTAAGACTTGGACTAATGCAATTATTTATTTTTTTGAGGTTTTCACTTATTTGATGAAAATGAAATGAAATGCAACTTTATACTAAAATGATATGCATCATGCTAATTAAATGACCTAAGTCTAATGACATGAGATTTAAATGACATGCTTTTATGTACCTAACTTACCATTTCTAAATGACGGGAAAAATGTCACGTGACTATACTATATGACAAGTAATTTAATTAATCAATCCTAATGACTAAGATTAATTAATGAATGAGCCTAAAAAATATAGTTCTATATGAATGCAACTAATATTTATACTAAATGCACCTAGATGTAATTCTAATGAATGTTCCTAAACATGGCATTAAATGAATCTAACATTATCCTATAATGTACCTAGACTAATGACGTGCCAAAATATGTCATGCACACAAATGAATATTTTTGGTATTTTTGGATGAATTTCGAAATTAAAATGCATGAAATTTTAACTATCCTAAATGAAGATTATCTTTAATATTTAGGAATTAATTGAAATTAAATCCCAACAATATTTTAGAAAATTTTATCCTAGCTCTAGAAGATTTTAAGAATGGATTGTTATTTAAAAATGATGCAATCTATCCTATATGCAATTTTATTTAAAATGTAACTAATCCTATGAGGTAATGTTCTAGAAATGTTATCTTTCTAGATATGTATGATATGTGATGAGATGAGATTTCTAAAGAATCATATCTTACTAAAATGATTTTAAAGATAGACTTTCTAAAAAAATCTACCTTTCTAATTATTTCCCATTAAAATTAATTTCGAATTTCCATTTTAATTTTGGGAAAATTTGTTCGGAAATTAATTAAATTAATTTAAAAGAATTGACTTAAAATCGAAAGAGCAAATCTATAATATCA
>BCNH02000007.1:4471917-4483262 GCA_001662345.2 Metrosideros polymorpha var. glaberrima | reverse complement strand
GTATCTCAGTTGTAGGATTTGTGGATTCTGATTTTGCAGGCGATATTGATAAGAGAAGATCTTTGACTGGATATCTTTTCACATTATCCGGGTCGGCTATTAGTTGGAGATCAACCTTACAGTCGACGGTTGCTCTGTCTACTACAGAGGCAGAGTATATGGCAGCAGCAGAAGCAGTGAAAGAAGCTATTTGGTTAAGGAATCTCGTTCAAGAACTGGGGTTCAAGCAGGAAGACAATTCAGTTATGTTTTGCGACAATCAGAGTGCTATTTGCTTGATTAAAAATCAAGCATATCATGAGAGGACTAAGCACATTGATATCAGGTATCATTTTATTTGAGAGGCATTTATTGAGAGAAATATTACGGTAAAGAAAATTGATACTACTGACAATCCTGCTGATATGTTGACCAAGTCGGTCCCTGCCAACAAGTTTAAGCATTGCTTGAACTTGATTGGCATGCTTGTTTGAGGAATGCTCCTTTTGGGGCTTGGTGAGGAGGTGAAGGAAAGTTCCATGTTGCTTTTTCTGAAGGAGATATGTTCTTTCGTTGCATCCCTTGTTTCCTACACCGAGTTAGCTCACGTAGGCTTAGGGATGCTAAGAGAATGTGTTTCGTCTTCTAGACTGTTTTTCGTTAAATTCAAGCCAAGGTGGAGATTTGTTAAATATGTCTTGAAATTTATGTACCCGGTTGGGTTTAGACCCGACTCGACATATTTTTTGTGCGACTCGAAAAGTGGAGATTTGGTTTGTGACGCGAAAAGTTGGGCCGATAGGCCCAACATGGAGCAAGCAAATTTTTGGGCCTGATATATATATATAAACTGCTGTGGCTAGGTTTTTTTTTTTAAACAGTTGTTTTGCGAGAGAACAGTGAGACTTCTGTAATCCGTACTCTCTTTGATCATAGTGGAATTTCGTTTGCCTCGCCCGTGGATGTAGATCACCTTGATCGAACCACGTAAAACTCTGTGTTCTGTCTTTTGTTCATCGCGTTTTTCGTAACAATCTCAATTACCTGATAATATCAACTTCCATCATGCAAACAAACATAAACATATCAAGTCCAAACAATCTCATGCACAAGGCTCATTTTATCTTTTGATTAAACGCAAACGGAAGCAAATCAAAACCACCCATTTAAACACAACAATAGAGATAGTAGGAAAACAGAACAATAATCATTATCAAAAGCGCTACTTTATTTATTTACTAGTCAACCCTATAAAGTTTACACGTACATGCCCTTTACGACGGGCTGCTTCCTACCAAGACTAACAGAAAGATACCAGGGTCGAGGTTGACTTAAACTTCTCTATATGAGGGCTACCCAAAAAGGTCTGCACTCTATGCCCTTAAAAGAAGTAGTAATGGGAGGAGTCTCAAGGTCGGTTTCACCGTCCGGATCTGTCTCCAGATCCTCAACGGCACCGTCAAGGGTGTCGATATCCATCGGATCCCAAAATTCTTCGCCTGGACCCTCGCTAGACGGTCCATCAAAACCCCTCAGCAGACCAAAAAGGTTATCTCCATGCTAGACAAATCACGCCTTAAAGCTATGGGGCACCAGATACGCTAACCTCTCATCTGCCCAAACAGTAATCACGTAACGCTCGAACACATGATCTGAACCAAGATTCGAGTGCAGTGTTAACTCGAGGGTCTAGTCCATTGGGGCCCTGAACTGCACATGTCTACTTTCCATTCTATGGTCCTGAAAAGCGATTAACAATAACGAGTGAGATAAATCTCAGTAAGTTAACAACCTAAGCCTCGTTTAGGATGCCGATTCACCTCGGGTGCAACCTAAACTTGCAATTTATTATCGATGGCAGATCAATAGAGAGCAACTCTCGTTTTGCTTTAACTATAACATGATCAGGCAATTCGACTCATCATCCATCAACAAACTATAGCAAAACCATTGACATATTTACCTCGCATTGGCACATGCGATGCATAACATCAATTATCGCATGCATTAGGTATGGTTAATAATCAGAACACATAACACAATTTCTCATGAGCAATGCATCCAAACGTGTTCCAATTATTACGACCGCTCTCGGCCTCGGCACAACCCTGAAAGTTGGCTGTCTTCCGGCATGATCGGGCATCGTCCAGCCCCATCGGGCACGGCAACATCTGGAACCCCCGCCCAGACAGTATTCCATAAGAAGCATCGGTCTGGCCTCTACCACGACTTGGCATGCCAATAAAATTGAGCATCGTCCCCAAAAATCTTTGGGGGTCAGTTCCCTTTTTGTGATCACACGAGCACACCAATCATGCATGCCAATTTCATTTCTTCTCATTTAGCCAATGTAGACATGATTCGTGCTCATACGTCAAACTTATTACAACTTTCACACGTAATAATGCAATAAAATAATCACACGTGATCACTCGAACATGCTTATCCCATCAAACTTTGTGTACTCCGTTTTTCAAGCATCATTGCTTATTTTAACATATAAAATATGGCACCCAAACACGACACCTCGTGAATTACCAATTATATGTCAATAAAGGCCTTCCTTTAAAATAGAAATCAATAGTTCAAATAGGGCAATCATTTTTCCATGGCAATACATGTTTCAACCAACACAAACATGTATAGAATTATCACATATCTCAAGCATAAATCACACTAAATCACAACTTCTCACCTTCCCTACGATAACTTATCACCTTACCAATGATAGCTTATTGATAATTCCTTGATAGCTTATCGCCTATTTAGCGATGGCTTATCATCCATTTTTCGATAACTTATTACCCAATTACCGATAGCTTATCACCCTTTTGGTGATAGCTTATCATTCTTTCCTTGATAGGTTATCACTTTCACTTATCACTTTCTTTGGTAACCTATCACCATCACTTATCACTTCTTACAATAGCCTATCATTTCTATTTCCACTTATCACGATAACTTATCCACTAATCTACCATTAATTAGCTCTAATCATAACAAAGCTTAATTTAATTTAACCTTAAACGCAATTGACAACATAATCAAATATTAGGAAGTTAACTCACTAGCTTAACGGCGACGGCGACAAATGGCGAGGGCGGTGTGGCGCGACGACAACGGTGGCAAAGACGTGGCTTGGCACAGCGGCAAGGGTGCGGCAGTGACGACGACACAGCGGTGGAGAACGGCGAAGAGGGAGAGGAAGAGAGGAAAATGAAAGAGAGAAAGGGGCGAGGGAGAGAGGGGGGCCGAATGTAAGGGAAGAGAGATAGAGAGAGAAGAAGACTCCTTCACAAAGTTTGGAGACTTCTTCACCAAGTTTGACAAATATCTCTAATCTTGTTTTGTCTTCTTCCTCACAAATATCTCTCTTAAGGATAGGGTTTCTAGAATGTGCAATTTGGTAATTTCACTCTTGACACTATTCATATAGGCTTGGGTTTCGGCTTGATGGGCTAAGTTATGAAAATGGGCCTAAGATATGCCTATGAGGGCAAAATCGTAATTTCCTCCTATTGGGCCCTTGTGGCCGAATTTTATGGAAAGTGAGGCCCATTGGGCCTTGCCAAACCCATAAGCTCTCTTTGGCTCTCAATTTCCGACTTACCTTCACTTATTCGAAGATTTAGGGTTTACCAATAAACTTTGGGATTCGATAAAGTACTGTCAAATGGTTGTCTCTCAATTCTCTAAAGTCCAATAGTCTTAGTCGGATTAGAATTCATGGTTAAAATCCATCGAATTCGATTTTAGTACATTGGTCGAAAATTAAGGATATCACAATTTTTCCCTCCTTACAGAAATTTTGTCCTCGAAATTTGAATCATTACTTGGATCTTAAAAAAGATAGGGATTTTGATGCCTCATTATTTCTTCGCTTTCCCACGTTGCTCCCTCCGTTTCGTGATGTTGCCAAATCACTATGGCCAAGGGAATCGTCTTGTTCCGTAGCACTTGCTCTTTTCTGTCCTTTATCCATACTGGTCATTCCACGTAAGACACGCTATCGTCCACTTCTATTTCCTCAAAATTTAGCACGTCAGTCGAATCAGGTTTGTACTTCATCAGCATAGACACGTGAAAGATGTCATGTACTTGAGCAAGTCTTAGTGGCAATGCGAGACGATAGGCCAAAATCCCAATTCGTTCCAGAATCTCAAATGATCCAACATACCTTGGATTCAGCTTTCCTTTCTTGCCGAATCGTGAAGCACCTCGCATAGGTGACACTTTAAGGAATACATGATCACCAACCTGGAATTCCAACGGTCTGCGCCGCTTATAAGCATAACTTTTCTAACGGCTTTGGGCTGTCTTAAGTCTTTCTCTAATAACCTTGACAGGGTCCAATTAATGTTGCACCAACTCAGGACCCGTGATCTTTCATTCACCAACCTCGTCCCAACAAACCGAAGTCCTACATGCCCTACCATACAACGCTTCAAATGGTGCCATTTTGATGCTCTGTTGATAGCTATTGTTGTAGGCAAACTCAACAAGATGAAGTTGTTCCTCCCAACTTCCCTTAAAATCCAAAACACATGCTCGCAACATATTCTCGAGCGTTTGAATTGTTTTCTCTTATTGGCCATCCGTTTGTGGATGATAGGCTGTGCTATATTGTAACTTCGTTCCTAAGGCAGTCTGCAAGCTTTTCCAAAACATAGCAATGAACTTAGGATCTCAATCTGATGTAATCATCACTGGCACTCCATGAAGATGAACTATTTGTCGCACGTACATGTCAGCATATATGTCCAATGCAAAATCGTTTCGTGCGGCAATAAAATGTGCGGACTTCGTTAGTTTATCAACCACGACCCAAATGGAATCGTTACCTCATTGACTCCTTGGTAATCCCATCGCAAAATCAATTGTGATATGTTCCCACTTCCACTCTGGAATCTTGAGAGGTTGTAGCAATCCACCAGGCTTGCAATGCTGCGCTTTCACTTGTTGGCACATTAAGCACTTAATCACGTGCTTGGCGATATCAGCCTACATGCCACTCCACCAATAATACTGCATCAAATTCTGATACATCTTTATGCTGCTCTGATGAATACTGTAGCTAATACAATACGCTTCTGACAAGATTTCCTCCTTAAGTTCTGTATCATTGGGCACGCATAATCGCTCACGGAATCTTATTATCCCATCCTTAGTTACTTGAAATTTAGCTTTCTTCTTTGCTACATCTTCTTGCAAAATCTTTTGAATTGCAGGATCTGTCAGTTGTAATGCTTTAATCCTTGCCTGCATTTCTGGTTCTATTATGAGGGTAGCCATGAGACTCGACAGGTGACTTTCCTCAAACTTAAAGTCTAAATCTCGCATTTCTTCGAGAAGAATCCACTCCTAGACCATCATTTGCGCAATTGTTGACTTTCGACTAAGCGCATCCGCTACTTTGTTGGCTTTACCAGGATAATACAGAAGGTCACAGTCGTACTCCTTGAGGAGTTCCATCCAGCATCTTTGTCTCATGTTCAATTCCTTCTAAGAGAATAGGTATTTGAGACTTTGATGGTCGGTATAGATCTGAAATCTTTCTCCGCACAGATAATGTCTCCAAATCTTTAAAGCAAAGATAATTGCTACTAGTTCCAAATCATGTGTCGGATAGTTCAACTCATGAAGTCTCAATTGTCAGGACGTGTAAGCAACCACTCTTCCATGTTGCATTAGAACGCAACCCAATTCCTTGTACGACGCATCACTGTAAATCTCGTAACCTCCGAAACCATACGGTATCGTCAAAACTGGCACTGTAGTTAGCTTGTGCTTAAGTTCTTGAGAACTATGCTCGCACTTATCCGTTCATTCAAACTTCTCGTCCTTCTTTAGCAATCGTGTCAGAGGCATAACTATTGGAGAAAACTTTTCTACGAATCGTCTATAATAACCTACCAATCCCAAGAAACTCCAAATTTCCGTTATTGTCGTCGGCCTTAGCCAATCCATAACCGCTTCAATCTTAACCAGATCCACGGAAATCCCTTCGCCAGATATCACATGACCAAGAAAAGCTACTCGAGTTAACCAAAACTCACATTTATTGAACTTAGCATACAGTTCATGGTCTCGAAGAGTCTGCAGTACCGTCCTCAAGTGTTGTTTATGCTCTTCTAGGCTTCTTGAATACACCAGAATGTCGTCAATGAACAAGATCACGAACCGGTTCAAATACTCCTTGAACACACAGTTCATTAGATCCATAAAAGCAGCAAGGGCATTTGTTAAACTGAATGGCATTACGGTAAACTCATAATGACCATAACACGTGCGAAATGCCGTCTTCGGTATATTCTCTTTCTTGATCCTCAACTGATGATAGCCGTCCTTAGGTCTATCTTGGAAAATACCAAAACTCCTTGAAGTTGGTCAAACAAATCGTTTATCCTTAGCAACGGATACTTGTTCTTGATTGTCACTTGATTGAGTTGCCGATAGTGGATGCAAAGACGCAATGATCCATCCTTCTTTCTTACAAACAAAACTGGCGCTCCCTATGGTGATGCACTAGGACGGATGAATCATTTATTCTGCAATCCTTGCATCTGCACCTTTAATTCCTTTAGTTCCGACAACGCCATGCGGTACGGTGCTTTGGAAATCGGCTCCGTTCCAAGGGCCAACTCAATCACAAATTCTATTTCCCTTTCTAGGGGTAATCCAAGCAATTCTTTTGGAAAGACATCGGAGAAATCTTGTACTATGGCGATGTCCTCCATCCTTGGTTATCAACCAACGTATTAACTATGGTTGCCAAATAACCCTGGCAACCCTTATCCAGCAAGCAAGTCACCTCAAGTGACGAAATTAAAGGGATCGAGTGTCCTCCTCGGCTCGCAACAAATTCGAAACTAACACCCCTTAATGGGTTAAACTGGATCGTTTTATGATAACAGTCCATCATAGCTCGTTGCTTGGTGAGCCAATCCATTCCAATGATAGCATCATAATCATACATTTCAAAACAATTAAGTCTATACTTTCCTCTCAACCGTCAATGATCTATCGACAAGTGGTTTTGTCGAAGTCACTGAAATTCAGCCATATTCTGTTTTGCGCGCAGTCCGAGAAATATTTCCTGTTAAAAGCTCCAATGAAGGCATCCCACCTCAGGATCGTACCTTCAAGAAAAATTCTTCCTTTGGTAGCTTTCCACCAAGTGCTAGTGTTACCTTGAAGTTGGTAAACGATCAGTGTCACTTTATCTTCCTTAGAACACCTCAATAGGGCAAACATTTTTTCCAACTCCTTAGTCCAAAGGGTTGTAACCTCAAGATCACCCGCTCTAGTGAACTTTGGCGGCTTAAGTTTTAGGAACTGCTCAACCAGTTTGTGCATCTGTTGTTCACCGTTCCCGTTTCCAGCTAACGGAACATCATTAGGAGCAACAGCAGCAACAACATTCTGATTCTGAGCCTGCTGTCCCAACATATTTCCCATGGCTTCTAGAGCTTGTAGAATTCTATCTATTCGAGGATCCTCTTGTGCCCTTCCTCATGCACCTACTTGGCCCTGGGCTACCCTTCTTCTAGAGATCCTTGGGTCTGGATTACTCATCTCACAGGAATCTAACGAAATCCTACGTGTCTAATTTCTATACAAAATTAGAATTCAAGAACAATGTTCCTGAAAATCAATCAGCAATAACAAGCACTAGGGTTTGTACTAACTAACTATCCCAAAACCGAACACACCTTATCACTCCAGGTTATGACCAGGCTCTGATACCAAAACTTAGGGAGGGCTGTCACGCCCCGTCTCTTGAGCACGCGACAACCCTCATGTCACTTAGGTCATTTTGATGCGACGTCCCAAGATACATCGTCGACCTATTCTTTTTATCTTTTGATTAAACGTAAACGGAAGAAAATCATAACCACCCATTCAAACACAACAACAGGGATAGTAAGAAAATAGAACAACAATCATTATCAAAAGCACTACTTTATTTATTTACTAGTCAACCCTATGAAATTTACATGTACATGCCCTTTACGATGGGCTGCTTCCCACCAAGACCAACAAAAAGATACCGGGGTCGGGGTTGACTTAAAATTCTTTATGTGAGGGCTACCCAAAAAGGTCTGCACTCTGTGCCCTTAACAAAAGTAGTAATCAGGAGGAGTCTCAAGGTCAGTCTCGCCATCCGGATCTGTCTTCGGATCCTCAATGGCACTATCGAGGGTGTCGTCTTCCATCGGGTCCCAAACCTCTTCGTCTAGACCCCCACCAAACAGTCTCAACGGACCAAAAAGGTCATCTCCATGCCGGACAAACCACGCCTTAAAGCGATAAGGCACCAGATATGCTAACCCCTTGTCTACCCAAACAGTAGTCACGTAACGCTCGAACACATGATCTGAACTAGGATTCGAGTGCAGTGTTAACTCAAGGGTCTAGTCCATTGGGACTCCGAACCGCACATGTCTACTTTTCATTCTATGGTCCTGAAAAGTAGTTAACAACAACGAGTGAGATAAATCTTAGTAAGTTAACAACCTAAGCCTTGTTTAGGATATCGATTTGCCTCGGGTGCAACCTAAACTTGTAGTTTATTATCGATGGTAGATCAATAGCGAGTAACTCTCGCTTTGCTTTAACTATAATATGATTAGGCAACTCGACTCATCATCGATCAACAAACTATAGCATAACCACAAACATCCTTACCTCGCCTTGGCACTTGCCCTGCATAACATCAATTATCGCATACATCAGGCATGGTTAATAATCAGAACACATAACACGATTTCTCATGCACAATGCATCCAAAAGTGTTCCAATTATTACGACTGCTCTCGGCCACGGCACAACCCTGAAGGTTGGCGGTCTTCCGGCATGACCGGGCATCTTCCCGCCCCATCGGGCACGGCAACATCTAGAACCCCCGCCCAGACGGCATTCCATAAAGAGCAACGGTCCGGCCTCTACCGTGACTCGACATCCGGATCCCCGCCCGGCATCCGATAAAATTGGGCATCGTCCCCAAATACCTTTGGGGGTCAGTTCCTTTTTTGTGATCACATAAGCACATCAATCATGCATGCCAATTTCATTTCTTCTCATTTAGCCAATGCAGATATGATTCGTGCTCATACATCAAACTTATTGCAACTTTCACACGTAATAATGCAATAAAATAATCACACGTGATCACTCGGACATGCTTATCCTATCAAACTTTGTGTACTCCATTTTTCAAGCATCGTTGCTTATTTCAACATATAAAATATGGCACCCAAACACGACACCTCATGAATTACCAATAAAGGCCTTCCTTTAAAATAGAAATCAATAGTTCAAATAGGGTAATCATTTTTCCATGGCAATATATGCTTCGAGCAACATAAACATGTATAGAATTATCACATATCTCAAGCACAAATCACACTAAATCACAACTTCTCACCTTCCCTACAATAACTTATCACCCTACCAATGATTGCTTATCGACAATTCCTTGATAGCTTATCGCCTATTTGACGATAGCTTACCATCCATTTTTCGATAACTTATCACCCAATTACTGATAGCTTATCACCCATTTGGTGATAGCTTATCATTCTTTCATTGATAGGTTATCACTTCCATTTATTACTTTCTTTGATAACCTATCATCATCACTTATCACTTCTTACGATAGCCTATCATTTCTACTTCCACTTATCACGATAGCTTATCCACTAATCTACCATTAAGTAGCTCTAATCATAACAAATCTTAATTTAATCTAACCCTAAACGCAATTGACAACTTAATCAAAGATTAGGAAGTTAACTCAATAACTTAATGGCAGCGACGACGAACGGTGAGGGCGGTGCGGTGCGGCGACAATGATGGCAAGGATGCGGCTTGGCGCGGTGGCATGGCGGCAAAGGCACGGTAGTGATGGCGACACGGCAGTAGAGAATGGCGGAGGGGGAGAGGAAGAGAGGAAAATGAAAGAGAGAGGAGCGGTGGAGAGAGGGGGCCGAATATGAGGCAAGAGAGAGAGAGGAAGACTCATTCACCAAGTTTGGAGACTTCTTCACCAAGTTTGACAAATATCTTTAATCTTGTTTTGTCTTCTTCCTCACAAATATTTCTTTTAAGGATAAGGCTTTTAGAATGGGTAATTTGGTCATTTCACCCTTGACACTATTCATATGGGCTTGGGTTTGGGCTTAATGGGCTAAGTTATGAAAATGGGCCTAAGATGGGCCTATGAGAGCAAAATCGTAATTTCCTCCTATTGGGCCCTTGTGGCCAAGTTTTAAGGAAAGCGAGGCCCATTGGGCCTTGCCAAACCCATGAGCTCTTTTTGGCTCTCAATTTCCGGCTTACCTTCACTTATCCGAAGATTTAGGGTTTACCGATAAACTTTGGAATTCGATGAAATAATGTCCAATGGTTGTCTCTCAATTTTCTAAAGTTCAATACTCTTAGTCGGATTAGAATTCGTGGTTAAAATCCATCGTATTCGATTTTAGTACATTGTTCGAAAATTAGGGATATCACAAAGCAAAATGACTGGGAATTGCTGGATAGACGAGTGTTGGGTGTTATTCAGCTGACGTTGGCTCATAACACCGCGTTTACTATCGTGAAAGAGAAGACCACTGCGGGTTTGATGAAAGCCTTATCTAACATATACGAGAAGTCCTCTATGATAAACAAGGTCTACTTGATGCGACGTTTGTTTAACTTGAAGATGAGCGAAGGTACGTCAATTGCTGATCATATCAATGAATTCAATGTGATCGTTAGTAAATTGAGTTCAGTTGTGATTGACTATGAAGATGAGGTAAATGCTTTGATTAAATTATTCTCATTGATTGAAAGTTGGAATACTACTGTTACTGCTGTTAGTAATTCCTCTAGGTCAACAAGTTTAACGTTTGATGGGATTTGAGATTTGATTCTGAGTAAGGACATTCGTAGAAGAGAATTTGGCGAATCCTTTTCTACTGCTTTAGTAGGTGAAAATAGAGGAAGAACTAGTACACACGTAAACAGGAGTAGTATAAATTTGAACATACGTAATCAGTCTAGAACTGGTGGTGCTGTCTGTTAGAACTGTGGCAAGAGGGGCATCTTAGAAGGGATTGCTTTAAGCTGAAGAATGAGAAAGGTAAGGGAATTAGAGTTTAGTCTGCAGATGATATTGTAGCTATAGCTGATTGTAATTCAGATAATGCTAATTATGTCTTGTCTGTCAACGATGATTTGTCATTTGATGGATGGATTATAGATTCTGGTTGTTCATTTCATGCTACACTAAATAGGAACTAGTTTACTATTTATCAATGCATGGATAGTAGTAAAATACAGTTGAGGAACAATGTTGAGTGCGATGTTATAGTTGTTGG
>BCNH02000007.1:4460337-4470435 GCA_001662345.2 Metrosideros polymorpha var. glaberrima | reverse complement strand
CCTCGCTTTGTCTCGTCGCACCTATTACGCCACCAAAGCATGGCATTATCGACTAGGAACATCGAAGCAGTTCGTACCTTGATTGGCTCGTCTTGCATATTCACAGCGCCGAAGTACTGCTCCATGCTCCATAGGAAGTTGTCCACCTCTTTGGCGGATCGTTCGCCCTTGAACTCCTTGGGCTTCGGCACTTCTATTTTAGGCGCCATTTGAACGGGCATAGCACCGTTCGCGATGCTTGTTTTGCACAAGATGAGCTCCGTCTTGAGCTCTTGGACTTCCATCCTCAAGGCTTCAACCTCGGCTTTGCTTGGGTTGTCCTCCTTGATTTCTTGGACTTCAACCCTTAATGCTTCAAGGGAAACTTCGAGGGCTTCATCCTTCTCGAGCAATGGGGCCGTGGCTTGATTCACGACCGTTGTGAAATCTTTGCAGAGCGTATCTTCAACTTTGTTGATCCGCACTCTTATCTCGTCGAGTTCGTCAATGAACTCTATCATGGCATTCCTCATTCGAGTGAGCTTTTCATCGACGGCGGCTACGACATCCATCGAAGCGTCTCTTTTCTTGTTGGTCTTCCCCTTCGCTGGAGCAACCTTCTCCTAGGGAGCATCATCCGCAACAAGCAAAGCAATTACCTCTTGGTTTGACATTCTCTCGACCGATTGGTGTGCCTCTCGATCTCTTCGAACGGATCTCCTCTACTTTGCTCTGATACCACTTGTCACGGGGCGATAGATTCGGATCAAACCCGTGCGGCGACTTAGGCTTCCTTGGATCGTTGGAGCGCCTAAGCCAAGCCTTCTTCGCGGATCACCGCTCTTGCTACCCGGATCGTAGGGAGAGAAAGTGTTTAGAGAGAGAAGCTCTGGGAGAGAATGCTTTGCTTCATAATGGTTTGGATGCTTCAAATGAAGGAAAGAGCACCCCTACTTATACTAGAGGGCCTCTCGTTACAACCGTTGATCGTTCTTTCATCTAAGGGACGAGATCGCATCTCCCCGTCTACCAACCACCGACATTATTACACTTCCCCATCTACCATCTACCGACAATAAAGACAAGAAAGCTCTAGAATTGGGCGCAATTACAGTATCGCCCGCCCCTAAGAACATTCTGGAGGCCTTCAGGGCTCCCTACTCGTTCATCTTGAGTTTTGCACGGTCCTTCCGCCTGTGGAACCTCAGGACCGTGATATAGGCATGTTCCAGAGTTGAAAAAGAACCTGATTTCCTTGAGTACCCTAGATTTAGCTAGGTGCTAATATTCTTCAGAATGTGAAATTTTGAAGGTTGTTCGAGGTGCATTGGTGATAATAAAAGGAATTAAGCACAGTGGCCTGTATGAGCTTCAAGGTGAGACAATGACGAAATTTGTCGCGAAGACATCGAATGCATCTGTTCAAGAGTCTGAATTATGGCATATGCATTTGGGGCACATTAGCAAGAGAAGCTTGAAGGTTCTAAGTGAAAGAAATTTATTGTGTGGTTATATTGTTGACGAACTAAATGTATGCAGGTGTTATGATTTAGATCAACGACGGAAAGTGCAGTTCAATTCAACTGTCAAAGAGACCACGGATATTACATAATTAATTCACTTGGATTTTTGCGAGTTGTCGCAGTTTCCTTCGAGGAATAGTGTCAAATTTATGCTAACAGTTGTTAAAGACTACTCAAGGAAGACCTGGGTGTTTGTGCTTAGGCACAAGTTTGATGCTGTTGTCAGAATCAGACAATTGAGAGCTTTGATCGAAAAGGAGACTAATGAAACGATCAAGTATGTGCAGACTGATAGTAGCATGAAGTTCTGCTCAGAGCTATTAAATGAATTCTGCATGAAGAAAGGCATAGTGAGACACTGCACTAGTGTTAATGAACCACAACAAGTTGCGGAATTGACTAGCAGAACATTACTAGAGACGGCCCATAAAATGCTCTCTAGTGTTGATATGGCTAAGAGATTCCTAGCGGATACACTTAGTACGACGAGCTATCTGATGAATAGATCCCTATCGATTACGATTGAATGTCGGACTTCCGAAGAAGTGTGGTCAAGTAACGTTGTTGATTATTATGTTCTTAGAATATTTGGTTGTCCATGTTATGTTCGAGTTATTGATAGTTAGCTTGATGGAAAGGCAAGAAAATGCATGTTCCTAGGTTATGCACAAGATGAGCGAGGTTATCGGTTGTAGTGCCCGAAATCAAATTTACCTGTTATCAACAGAGAAGTTATATTTGACAAGTCTCCAATCGTTTTGGGTAGGAGTGTTAATGGCAGTACTTATACTGATCTGAATGGTGTTCAGGTTGAGGTGGAGTTACAACCAGAAACTCCTAAGGTAGTGGGTACTAGCGGGGTAATCGACACAGATTATGCTTGTAGTGAGGTGGAGCTTGTAGAGCCAACAGTTGTTGTAACTATTGAAATAAAACGATACGTGTTCTTTCTTTTTTTACAAATATGGATGCAACGGTGGTTCTGTTTCATCTGTATTGAGGAGGTTGTGTCGAAAAATCCTTATGGAGGAATTAAAGGTGCAAGTAGAGCTGGTATTCTGATGAGGTCCTTAGTCATGGTGAAGTTCAAACGTAGCTTAGACTTGGAAAAGTTGTAGCAAAGTTTGAATTTTTAGCAAAGCGATTGTGAATTGGCTTAAACGTCAACCCAAGTGGGGATTGTTAAAATATGTTTCGAGTTTACGCCCAAAGCGAAAATATAAATTTCGGAAATAAATTGAATATAAAAGGGGCGCACAATTATTTAGTCACTGAGTCGGTCAAGGAAACGAAAAGAAATTAAAAAGGAAACTGCCAAGGTGGACTTCGTTGGTTTGAATTGGATAGAATATTCGATCAACCTGGATGTCTTTTGTTGATCGAATTCTATCAGGATTGTAGATGAAGTTTCCTTCTTCATGTTGACGTCGTCCAAGAAGTCCACGATATGTATTTATGCTCATGGGTTAGTGATGCTTTTAACAAAGTCTTGAAGCGCCGTTTTAAAAACGAGTGCTTGGCGTGAGTTTTTTTCGTGGAATTACATCAAGTATTTATTGAAGCTAATTAAATCTTAGCATAAGATTTGTGACTTCCTTTGTGAGATTGAAAGATTATTTCGTAAAGAATTGTGGAGGTAAACACTGCGTGAGACATTGGGTGTAATTAGGGCTTGAAAAACACTAAGAGTATTTGAGTGACTCAAGTGTGGTTGTAGTCTCCGTTGTATGGCTTGATCTATAATGGAATTCGTGCTGCTCGACATAGGTTGCTATGAATAAATCACGTAGATTCGATGTCTGATTTATTTTCTTGTTCTGTCTATTTTATTGTTCGATCGCTTGCTTTTACAACAAATATAATACCGAACTATGCAACGGACCGATACAAGAAACTAGAGCAAACATAAGTCAAAACAAACCTCACCTATTCAACAAAGGACGCGATCAACTCAGCGGGGAGAGGTGCAAGAAGGACAGAGCGAGAGAGCAGCGTGACAATTTGGGTATGGCGGAACAGCAAGGCTCAGCAAGTAAAGGCTTCAGCAAACAGTTTCAGCTTCGAAATAGAGTTCGCCAGAGAAAGACAACAAGCTAAGACCAAACACGAGGACATTCGATGGTTTTTGGACCGGTCTAGACAACGGTTAATGCTCAATGACGTTGAGTCGATCCCGTTCGACCAGGCAAAGTGTGAACAGGGGAGAACGGTGGACGAAATCCAGCGCTTTGGAAGCACGAAAACGAGGAGACCAACTCTAGTGTGCATGGATTCTAGGTTTCTCTCTGTTTTTCTCGCTCTCTCTCTCTCTTTGACTCAGAGTGTCTCTGTCAAACCCACCGACCTCTCTCAACTCTCCTCTCAATCAATCGTTGATCGCCCTCTTTCTGTTCCGACGACTTTGACCACTTTCCTCTTTCTCTGTCAAATCTAACAATCTCTCTTAACTCTCAAGTGTGTCCGTTGTGTCCGTTTCATGAAAAACAAGTGATTTGAAAAATATTTGGCAAAAATTAATCATTTATATCGTTTAAAAAAAATTAATAAAAAAAATTCATCCTCCGTGAAAATAGTTATACATAGATTGTTATTGATGATGAAATTATTTTTCATCATCTAATTTTTCTAAAAGATATAACCAATCATTTTTCGAAAAATATTTTTTAAATCACTAGTGTTTTTGCAAAAACAAACATACCCTCAATCTCTCCCTGATTTCCCTCTTTCTTTCCCAATGGCTTCGACCACTTGCCTTCCTTAAAGGGATCTAATATGGCAAGCAATCATGTCAATTCCATGCCATTTCGGTCAAAGAAAGGTTGAATACGCAGAGAGAGAGGGAGGGAGGGAGGGAGGGAGGCCAAGCTTTGGGCTTCATACTAACAGTAGGGCCATTTTGAAGGGGACTGTCCCTGATTTCTGGTAAAGAATGGAGATGCTGAAGTATGTAGACCAAATACTTTTGTTTAGGGAGTTGAATTCCAATGAATTCGATCTCTAATTTTCTTGAAAAATGCGAGGAGAGACCTTTGGGCGCAAAATTGTAAGTGCAACAAGACTAAAAAATCCTACAAATTGCAGAACCTTGGTCACTCGATCGGGGGACTGTCACAATGATTTCTCACTATATATCGAGCAGATGTGCCTATGCGATCGTCGGACAGCAACGCCGGCACTGTCACCAATTGGAGAAATCTGCTCATGTCTTCTTGTTCGTGCTTCGCAATGGTGAAGACGATATTGAGAAAAAGAAGAGGGCAGATGAAATCAGATACCTGAAAGATGTCCTTCTAAATGAGAAGACGTGACTGGCTGGCGCGGGAATAATAGCGCTAGGTTTTTCCCCAATATTTTGTTTGGTAACTGCAAGGGCTATAAGCCAAAAGAGCAAGGGGAGAATAAATTCTTCCCAATATTATAATGTTGCTTGAATCAAGCAATCAAACAAAAATTCCACGTCACAAAAAAGAGTCAAAACGTTTTTTTTTTTTTTTGGGTATGAAATTCAAAAAGTTCTTATTTGGATGAAGAATAAATGCAACGTCCTTCAAATTTGATTTAGCTAAGTAATAAGGAAAGGAAAAATAAATTTTAAAAAAATTATATATTTTCACTAAACAATTTACTGTAATATAAAGTTAAGTTACTAAATAAAAAAGTCCACCATGATTGATGCAAAAATACAAGAGATACATCGTTTTTCATATAAAACTTATGTATTGTTATGTTGTCCTACCCCGTTTGTTTTATATTTTATTTCCTCTTTTGGAATTCCACTTTTCTAAAATACACACTTAACGAAGAAGTAACATGACAAATCACAAATCCACAGGATGTAAGATTCTTAAATTGAAAAAAGAGAGAAGTACTTCAACTTTAACTAATTTCATTTAAGCATATTAATTAGTTTTATGATTAAAAGTTGCATATATAAGAATGAAATTTTTCATGGAAAAATCATATGATAGTGAATCAAGTAACATAAATTTAAATTTAGTAATTTTGTTGCTTGTCTAAACCGTTGAACTTATTGAAGGTGAAGGTGACCAAAGCCGCTGCCCTCGCCGTCCAGTCGCTAACCCACCCCCTCTCGATCGAAGGCAACTCCCAGCTATGCTCGTCTCTCCCTATTTATTCTTTGTTTTTTGTATTTCTGTAACATGTATCTCTGTTCCCTATTGTCAATCACCGTCGAGCTCAAGCCCAGATCTGGGCAAGCTCCGCCGTGCCACTAGAGCTCGACGCCACCTGAGCCGAGCTCCACTTGCGCCTTTGAGGCTGACCTCAAATCTGGGTGTCAAGCTCCGCTCATTGTGGGGAGCTCGAACTTAGATGGAAGAGTGGAGCCCTGTTGGTGTGGCCTTGTTGGGTCTCGTCATATTTCGTCCGCCACCATAGCTTTGCATCAGCCGAGAGATACGGGAACCTGTATTGCTATCTTGGTCTGCTTCGAGTTTGAACGCAGAGTCCTATAGTATTGCTCCGTGTCAATAGACAATTCTCGAGCTGCTTAGCATTCCGATACCAGAATAAGCCCCTTGGTTATGGCACCTTCACGTTTACTCATCTCAAGGTGCATTACCGGCTCACGTCAATACGACCATTAGCGCAGGTAGTTGTGCTATCTCCTTGCGTGGTACATGCATAGTCTCTTGCGGATGTCGTCCTCAAGAATACCCATTCGATCACTAATAGCATGAGGCGTTCACTCAATGAACTCAAGCCGCTCATCGAGTTCCGTGAATGATGCCCCTAGGCCATTTAGAGCATTCACCTTTGTCTCCAAATCTGTAATCCGTTTTCAATCTTTAAGAATTTGAATGTCGATCACAATTCCAAAATCTTTCGCCATAACTCAAATATCGAATGTCATAGTCTGAGCCGTTAAGGGTGAGCATAATTCCTAGATAGAACAAGCCAGCCACAGGAACAAGTCCAGTTCCAAATTCTAGTGGGAATCGGTCCGGTTGTCAGTTCCATAATTTTTGAAACCTATACTACGTGGTTGGGTTCCCGGTTCTCACTTAGGAACCGGACGGGACCGAGAACCAAAAATCGGAGAACCGGACTGGAAACCAAGGTAATCCTAAAATAGAGCATGACATATACATTATTACATGAGGCTTGAGCAAACGAAAAGAAAATTCCCTCCTCCGAGAGCAACTCCTTGGCTTTCGTCGTGGTTTTGACTCCTTCGGATCCATAGAGTCCAGATGTGTTGCTCAAAGCCTTGGCAATGTTTCAAAGGATCATGTGGCAGTCACGGGTAGTACACTAGCCGAGTTAAGCTAGCGATGCCCCGATGTGAAGCCACACGTCATTCGTAAGATTGTGAAAATGGGTAAGAAGAACATGCTCTACTCAGTTCTATGAATCGACGGTAGAAGCATTATATATGAAGGGACAATCGGAATAGTAGAGTTTGAGTAATTGAACTCCCTAAAGAGCTTTTAGATATTATCAATTCTAATGCGAGTAGACATTATTGGTGCTTCATACGGTACCACGTAGAAATTACGAAAAATAATAAAAATATGAAATGTCTCATATACCATACACGTACGATTATTGACGGGTGCTTGACCAAGTGTCCACGGACAGCGTGCTCTGGACAAAGTCGGATCAAGGCACTCACAATGGGCTTGTGACACATTGCCATTGTTCTTTTTCATAACGTTAGGCAGCAAAATAGCGGTGAAATGTCACCATTGGTCCCCTACTTTTATTCGAAAATCAAAACAATTTCCGTACTTTTTTATGCACCATCCTTAGTCTTTCCATTATATTATTTCTTATTATCTGTCGATTTTTGGACCACCAAATTGCTGAGTTGGACGTCGAAGTACACATGTCTCCCCTCATCAGCCAACATCAAAATTAAAGAGAGAGAGAGAGAGATTTGGAGCTCAGAGCCATGGCATTGGAGCTTCTTCGAGGTCGCAACTATGGTCGCTCAAGTTTCGTTGAGCTCAATCATGGCCGCTAAAGTTTTTTCGAGCTCAGCCATGCTTATTGGAGCTTCGTCCAATTTGACCGTGAGTCATGGCGGCTGAAGCTTCCTCAAGCTCAAGACCATGGCTAATCGAGCTCAGCAATGGCCGTGGGAGCTTGTTCAAGGTCATGACCATGGCCGCTCGAGTTTCATCAAACTCAGTCATAGCCGCTTATTGATACCTGATTTTTAGTCAATCAGTCATTTTAAAGTTAAAACTTGGAATTTGAGTTTTGATCGCGACAAAATCATTTTTCAAACCAAAAAGACTCATTTTTCACTTGGCCATGCTTCGGCCTAGCATTTAAGATGCATTTGAACCTTAACCTCAAAAAGTCAAAATTTCACTTTTGGGTTGACTTTTTTATCAAACCTTTAATCAGAATTGGGCCGAAAATCAACCCCGGGGTCGGATTTTTTTATTTTCATATGAATATGTTCTAAATTGTGTCATTTGAATTTTTCCGCTTTCGGTTTTCGAAGATTCACGAATTTAATCATGGAAATTGATTTTCCTTTGGAAAAATGAATTTTCTTGGCCTAAATTCAGAAACAAATACAAAAAAAATTATAAAAATTAGAGAAAAGTCACAAAACATCCTTTTTATTTTCTAATTGAGTTTATGCACTTTCAATTTCACAAAAATCAATTGGGGACATACTTTTCCCAATCCAAGGAAAAGTAAGCCATAATTGGCCCAAAAAATCAAAATTGACCATTTTTAGAATTTCTTATGGTTGAGACATTTTATCTAGAGTATGTTTCACATCAAATCCCTCAATCAATTTAAAGTTTTGAGCATATTGGTAAATTAGCCCTAATTCGAGCCTAAATGATCGTCTCAAACCATTACTTCATGAGTTGTAAGACGAGACCAAGATTTAAGTTATTTGATTAAACCAAACCAGAATCTAATATCCATTTTGGCCAATTTACTCATCTTGAGATTGGTTTGGCCATATTGAGAGTGGTTTAGGTTTAAAACCGAGCTTAAATGATTCCAAATGACCTAATTCCTTTTAACTCATTCCAATTAGGCATCCTAATACATCCTTAAACATTCAATTTGGCCAAGAAAATTAAGTTTATGCCAACATGTCTAAAATGCCTAGCAGTTTTAGCTAAAAAAGAGGAATAAGTATAGTCAAATCAAGAAATTTATAATTAAAAAATTTTGGGAAAATTCATATTTAGAAAATAGAGGAAAAAAAGAAAAATTTGGCAAAATTTTCATCAAAATCTGAGTTCGTTTGGCCCTTGAATCGACCTGGTCAAAAATCGGTCAAACCAGTCAACCCGGGTTTGATCGGATTGACCCGGTCCAATTAGCTCGCCGGAGATCCGGCGAAATGGCTAGATTTTGGCCATTTCCAGCCATTTTCAGGCCATTCTAGCCCATTTTGTGGCCCATTTCCCAAGACAAAGCCCAACCTCTTATATTTAAGCTAGAAATTACAAAAAATGCCATTAATGAGTCTAATCTTGGCCATTGATCTTGAATTGCCAAGATTGAATCATTTTAATGTGATTATATATAGCACATATCCCAAAAACCCTAGAGGGGAATCATTTTTTTGAGGATGGGGCCTGCATTTTCAGAATAGGATAGAGCTCTCCCTTTCTCCCTCCCCCTCACTCTCTTTCTCTCTCTCGTCGGCGCCCCTCCTCCAGTCACCGTGCACGACCACTACCGGCGAGCCACTACCACCACTAACACCCTCTCTCCTCCCTCTACCCACTCGTTCCACCTCAGCCACCGTCCAATCACCAGAGGGTCGCTGTCCGGCCTCATCCTCTTCTCGGCATCATCACGCCGGTGATTGTGCCGAACCTCTTGCCACCCCCTCACGGCCAGTCCAGCTGCTGCCCGACCTCCTTTGTTGTGTGACCACCCCCTCCGGCGAGCCCTTGACCACGACATGCCTAGAGTCTCTCCATTTGGCCACCGGAGCCCCGTTTCCCCCTTTTTTTTTCATTTTAGCACTCATTTCCACTACCTTCCGTCTCTAACATCTTTGGTTCTCGTTTGAATCAGAGATCGCCGGGCTGTGTTGGCTGTCCATTGGACCTCGGTAGCAGCCAAATAGCTCGTTTGAGCTCTGTGCATCCGTCAACAAAGGTAGGTTCGACCTTGGCTCGAAATCCGTTATTCGTTGGTCAAATAAGGAATCACTTGATTCCATGTTCTTACCATATTTTTAGGATGAGTTTGCTGCTGTGTATTGCTGCCTTTGAGTCTAAAATGATGGTAAATAGCTTCTGTATGCATGCTAATTGTTGCTGAGTGGTATCCCAAGTTTTGTGCAAAAATCATTTTTCTGACCCCTCTCGCTTCCAATGGCCATTTGGCCTTTCAAATGATATTTTTCAGGAAAGCCATAGTTGAGTTAATCGATCTAGACGTCCCAAGCTCCAATTTGAGTATTTATGGGCCCGAGGGGACGTCATTTACTATGTGAATTGAGTCTTCAAAACTCGCTCTGAAATCTGGAAAAATGAAAACAGTTTCTGTTCTTCACTGTCTTCCACTGTTTTCTGATCGACCTTCGCGGTTCGTTGATTTTTCATGATTTTTTTTTATACAGCTTTTGGAAAAGTGTTCT
>BCNH02000007.1:4433467-4460102 GCA_001662345.2 Metrosideros polymorpha var. glaberrima | reverse complement strand
GATCTAGGAAGTCAACGGCAGAAGAAGCTTACAAGAGACAGGGAGAACAACGAGAAGAACAACAAGGCAAACCGCCTACTAATCAAAAATACAGGAAGAGATGCCCCATATTCTTTGGATGCTTCGGTTCGTTGGCGAATCAAGAACCCCTTTGATAGATAAGGCCTTGTCTTGCACGACTTTTTCCAGGTGGCGTTTGATGGCCGGAATAAACGGCTGCTGGTTACGAAACAGGATATCGTTCCTGGTCGACCAGATGATATGGCAAAGCGCAGCGAATGCAAAGCGAGCAATCAGCTTGTGGAATTGTTGTCCTTTAAGGTGAACGTGAGCCCAGTGGAGGAGGTCCGGCCATGATTGGTTATACCAGGGCACGTTGCACCGAGCGGCCCAGAAAAGGGCAAGAGAACCGGTTGTAGAGCAATCAAAATAAAGGTGATCGATAGAATCAGGGCAACATCTACAGAAGGGGCATAAGCCCTCTTGGATTCTATGGCACGCTAAAAGAAAAGCCTGGGTGGGAAGTCGCCTAACCGTGATTAGCCAAAGGTGGAAGGAGTATCTCGGGGCAAATGCGTTATCCCAGATTAGAGGGTGCCAAGGCGTCGGAGGTTTTCTATATCTGAGAAAGTCCCAAGCCGAGGAAGTAGAATACACCCCTGAGGAATCATGACGCCAGCAGAAGCGGTCAGGGACGGTTTGGTCTAACACCGGAGCAGCTTGAAGAATAAGGCCGAGATCATTGTCGACTTGAAAGAACCCGAGCGGTTTGTTCAGGACGTCGCAAACCTTTGCCAGGCGGGGGATGCCCGACTCATATATTTGTCGATCAGAGAAAAGGAGATACAGCGGACCACGGTCTAGCCAAGTGTCAAACCAAAATGATGGGTCCCGGCCATTTCCTAGGTGCCATAGGAAGCTGGGTTGAGAGATAGGCCTAAGATCCAGGATCTTTTTCCACGCCCACAAGCAGAAGGTGGGTCTTTTGGCGCACCAAAAACTCCTATTTTTCAGAAAGGTTGAGTGTATCCATTTGCACCATAAAGATTCTCGGTCAATAAAGAGCACCCATATGTGTTTAATCATGAATGCTCTATTGCAATCAAAAATTCTGCGAATACCGAGTCCACCCTCCTGTTTTGGGAGGCAAACATTCTCCCAAGCTACTTTAGCACCGCCCGTGCCCAAAGAGGGACCCTTCCAAAGGAATTGTCTTAGAAGACGCTCTATAGATCTTAGAACAGATTTCGGAAGCATGAAAACAGGTAACCAATAAGCCTGGATCGCATGTAGCACCGACTTGATCAATTGGAGGCGACCTGCGAAGGAAAGGAAGCGGTGTGCCCAAGATTGAGCTCGGGCCGTTATTTTGTTGATCAGGCGTTCGCAATCCAATTTTCCAAGCCGGGAGGAGATGATAGGAACTCCCAGATATCTAAATGGCAACGAATCCTGTTGGATCCCCAAGGTGTGTACAATATGGTCCGTTAAGGCCCCTTCTGTCCCTGCTAAATACACTGCACTTTTGCTCAAGTTAGGAACAAGTCCCGACCAGCTAGAGAACGTATCAATACCTTCCTTGATAAGCTCAATAGTTCGAGGGTGAGCCTCAGAGAACAAGAGGACGTCATCAGCAAAGAAAAGGTGTGATAGCCGAATATCCTTACAACGCCAAAAGAACTTGAACTCAGGATGAGAGGATAGGGAAGAGAGAATACCCGAAAACACCTCCATAATCAGAGTGAATAGGAAAGGGGACATAGGATCACCCTGTCTGAGTCCACGACCGCTGGGGAAGAATCCCTTTAGCTCGCCATTGATGGACACCGAAAATTTTGGAGTTCTTACGCAAGTCATGATCAGCTTTATAAAGGAATCAGGGAATGCAAAAGCCTTCAAGACATTTTCTAGGAAGTCCCAGTTAACGGAGTCAAAGGCTTTTTGGAAATCCACCTTAATTGCACATTTAGGCTTGTAAGGATCATGATGAAAGTCGCTGAAAAGTTCCTGAGCTAACAAGATGTTATCACTGATGCGTCTACCTTTGATGAAAGCATTCTGAGGCAGGCTAATAATGGAAGGGAGGACTCTTGCAATTCTGTTAGCCAGTATTCTGGTGATACATTTATATATAGTGTTGCAGCATGATATGGGTCGGAAGTCGTTGAGCGAAGATGCATTCGGTACTTTCGGAATAAGACAGAGAATGGATGTATTTACCTCGCGAAGAAGGGAGCCCGTCTCGAGGAAGTTCCTGACTGCCGCTATAAACGAGCTACCGACGACATCCCAGGATGATTTGAAGAAATCCGGAGTGAATCCGTCCGGGCCGGGGGCTTTACCAACCGGCAGGGAGAAGAGCGTGTTTCTGATTTCGTCCTCCGAAACCGTGCTGGAAAGGCTAGACAATTGAGCCGGATCCAGGTTGTTCTGAATAAAGGAACGAATAAGTGGAATGCTCGGAGAGAGAGGAGCCGGGTGCTCGGCAAGTAAGCTTTCGAAATGGGTTATTATGTGTTGATGAAGAAGTTCGGGGTCCGAGATAGTGGAGCCAGCCTGATCGACCAAAGAGAGAATCCGATTGGAAGAATTCCTTTTGTTAACAAAGTGATGAAAATAGCGAGTGTTGGAGTCGCCTTCTTTGAGCCATCTGATACGAGATTTTTGCTTGTAAAAAGCCTCTTCTTGAAGCCGAAGAGAGGAAAAGGCCTGTGATGAGTTGTGGACCTCTTCCGCCAAGCTAATGTTGGTTGGATCCCTGGCTAGACTTGATTGAGCTGCATAGAGATCATCCCGGGCCTTGGCTGTCCTGGCCGAGATATCAGAGAAGAATTCCTTGTTGAGGATCTTAAGGCGAGCCTTTAGGATCTTTAATTTCCGGCATAGTGAATACATGGGGGATCCAGGGATCTCGGTTGCCCACACCTGTGCCACAAGTGGCTTGAATTGTGGATGGTCTGTCCAGAAGTTGAAGAATTTAAAGGGTCTTCTGGAACGGGGCGGATTGAAGATCTTGGCGACCATGGGTGAATGATCCGAAATTCCGGGAGCTAGGAAAGAAGCCTCCGAAAACGAGTAAGCTTCCCGCCACGGGGCATTAATGAGGATGCGATCTATTTTCCTTTGTTTCCTGTGAACCCCTGAAGAAGAGGACCAAGTAAACCGGAAGCCTGTGTATCTGAGGTCTTCCAGACCAGCTTGATTGAGACAAGTCCCGAATTCATTATAAGAAGGAAGCCAGGTGTCCGAGCTGCCGGTTCTATCCGACGGGTCTCTAATGGCGTTGAAATCTCCGGCCACCATCCATGGGGATGAGTCACGGGCAAGGCTGCAGCGGACAAGATCCATCTAGAGCAAGCGACGGGTGGAGAAGGTATGCTCGGCATACACCATGGAGAGGGAGAATTCCTTCAAGTTCTCTAGGTTCTTCGCACGACCATGTATAACTTGCGAGGAAGAGGATAAGGGAAAAAACTGCAGGACCGAGGGGTTCCACCCTATCCAAATGCGACCTCTAGGGGAATGCTCATAGTTGGCAATCCAAGTCCAAGACGGGAGGAGGCTCGCTGTGATACTAGCAAAAAGGCTTTGAGGGATTTTAGTTTCCAAAATACCAAGGTAGGAAAGATTATGAGCTTTCACAAAATTTCTGATTTCCGCCTGCTTTAACGGGCCGGACAGACCACGTATATTCCAAAAACCTATATACATGAGGAAGAGGGGAAGTTACCGTTTGCGTGTCCCGGTTGACCTCATCTTCCGAGGAGGCAGACGGGATGGGGTGGCCGAAGACAGTTGGCCTGATTTGCGAATCGGCTGGGACGAGCGGGTAGGTTCTGAATCTGCGCTAACGGGTTGAGCAGAATTCTGTTTTAGGCGAGTTGTTGGGGGTTCCGGGGGATGCTCCTCTTCCGGTTCGCTCCCAATAGGACTTTCTGCTGCCCCAGCATTGTCCTCCTCTGATGATGAGTCCGAAGAGGATACTGGAGAGGAGCCGTTCGTTTTGCCTAACTGGGCGAGGTTGAGTCTTTCCGGGCTCGGCATGGGGTTGGGGGGTGTGGGGCTTGTCGTGGGAGACACCCCTACTCTGGACCGGCCACGGCCACGACTGACAGTGGTCCATTCATCCTCTCTGTCCGCGGTGGTCGAAGGGGGCACTTCTTTCGGGAAGCCAGGAGTGGAAGCCTGTCCATCGGGCAAGTTCTCTATGAGCGGGCATTTGTGGCCGAAGGTTCCACATCGAGCACAGGAAATTGGACGCCATTCATATTCCACATCAATGGACCGAGTGGTCTCTCCTATAAGGATGTCCACCGATTCCCGGAGTGGTTGATTGGCCTTTATCTCAACACAAACTCTGATATAGGAGATCATCTTCATGGATTCAGTCTGGCGATCAACATAGAGAGGTTTGCCTATTGCGCTTGCAATGGCACTTATGCCTAATGCCGACCAGGCCGAGAAGGGAACATTGCGCAATCTAATCCAAATCGGGATGGATTGGTGTTGTTCCTTTTTCAGTTCAATGAGGGAGTGCCATTGCTGGAGTATTAAAGGAACACGAGCTATGGTAATCGGTCCGTTGTCGAGGATGGATCTCCGATATCCATCATCCGGGATGTTGAAGAAGAAGAATCCATTGTCATTAGCCATAATCTCTGTTAGGTGGTGGCCCCAAATGTGCTTGGCGGCTGATTCGATTAATTTAAAGGGCAGTTTCCTACCCACAAAGTAACCCACCAGACAAGAATTCCATTTTGGGTCTGTTGCTTCTAGGATTTCCTCTGAAAGTCTAACAGCTATATCATCACCTACAGCAATTGGAGCGATATAAGAGAGGGCGTAACCTTTGTCCGCCGATTTAGCAATTGCCGCCCATGAGCGTTGGGCAGGGCGATTTGAGCCCTCGGCTTGCGCTGTCTTTGGCGGAGGGGGATTGGTGAGGGGTCGGCCGCGGCTTCTGCTGCGCCCTCCATTCCGTCCAGTCCGCATCGATCGAGGAGGAGGTCCCGTTGTGTTGACAGTAGACGGCTCCGCTCCTGTGTTCTTGCCCAAGTTTGGCAACGCCGGGGCTTCCATACCTCCCTCAGGGTGTGGGAGGCAACCAGAGGCGTCTCTTAGGGGAGGGATGACATCCTGAGTCACGCGTTCCACTGATTTGTACCAGTTGGAGGCCATTCAGGAGGAACAGGGATCAGGGTTTCAGGCGTCCATCAAGATGACGAGGGACGAATCAAAACGGGAGTCTTCAACGGGACAGGAACAGAAGAGGGAGATGAAGAGCAACCTTTTGTGGGAAGGAAGAGGCCCGGTGGGTTACCGTAGGGGCCGGCAACCGGTCCTTCAACAGAAGCAGAGGAACCCGACAACCCTCAACTCAGATCTGAGAGAGCGGGCGCTGGAGAGGTTCTGCTTGCGATTCCTTCGGTGAGGATGGGGAGGATGGTGATTAGCTTCATGGCACCAAGAATCAAGCCATTCCGCCGACTGTCGAGACCGGGGTCGACGGAAGCAGCAGGCAAGCTACAGTGCGCGCGGGAGACCAAAAGGGAGAGAGCAGTGAACAGTGATCCGGGCGGGAACAAAGTGAAAGGCCTTACGCGGTTACAGTCGTTATTTACAAAACCTAAAAACATGAAAGTTGTTCATTGTGGTCTTATCTAGTGGCATGAAAAATTTCATGTTGTGGGTATTTGATTCAGTTGATCAATTTCATAAAATTCGGACAGTATGCAAATTGGTCCATTTGAAACAACGAATCTGACCTTCAGCGTGAAATTGCCAATTTTCACCCACTTGAAGGTCTCCTTTGGAAAACCTTAAAACACGAAAGTTTCTCAAAACATATTGATATGTGTCTCTGTCAATTTTAGAAATTTATGTTGTCTTTTGTTATTTTTTAAAATTCTCTGAAGTATCAGGAAAGAACGGCTTTTTTGTCTGATCTTCGGGGAAAAATTGTCATTTTTCACCAATTTCAAGAGCTCTTTTGGAAAAACGTAAAACATGAAATTTCTTCAAAATATGTTGATCCATATCTCTGTCAAATTTCGTGACTTTTGAAAGTCGTTTGCTATTTTTGTTAGACCCAAAAAATTCCAAGGAAAAATCAATTCGTTTTCTGACTTATGGGTCTAGTTTGCAATGTTTTCAAGTATTCAAGCTTCATGTGGCCGAAATTGATATTTGCACCCTCAAACCTTATTCTTGGGATTTCTTAATGATTAAATTTTGTGTTTCATGTTTGTTGGGCGAGATTTGCACCAAAATTGGGACATCACTTTTAATTCATGTTTTTTATGTCGTGTGCCTTAAATACTTCATACTTGCCGTCTATTGGAATGTTCCGTTCGATCCTTCGATGCTTGCTCAACATTAGAGTGTCACATGACATTAGTTAAGCCTTAGGATCGACGCCATTAATCTCTCACGGCACTTGTGCAAAGTGGAGGTTCAATGGGCTCGACTAATGATAACAATCGACCATAATCTTTCGTTTAGGCACGAATCTACGAAGTGCATGTATGCAAAGGCCGCCCGAGGCCATTTGATTGCATTTATTTGATCTTAGTTGTTACATGTGTGATTAGGCATTGCATGTTCCGACGAGGTGCCCCTTTTATTTGTCGAAGAATGGCGATTGACCAATATCCGTTCCAGTCCCTCTCTATCATTTGTAAAAGGTTGTAACCCTTAATACCCGACGAGTTGCGGGTTTTATTTTCTCGTACTTAGAATAGTTTCCTTTAAATTACTTGAGTGTTTACCTTATGCTCCGCATTTCAATACCTTGTTTGTTAATTTCCTTTTCTAGAATAGATTAGTCTAGTTTAGGACTTAAAATGAGAAAATCACAAAAATATCTTGCATGATCACTTACAAAAATGTCGTTGACCTTTAGGACCGAAATGCTATCAAGATTGCATGGGCACTTAGAAATCATTCCGACCAAGTAGGTACCGAAAGGGTATTAATAGAAATATCAGTATGTAAGCAAGCCCCCGGACCCTAAAATCTCTACCTTGACTCGATTGGGTGTCTAATCTACTTACCCCCTAAACGATTAGTGGCGACTCCAAAATTGAACATTTCTTTTTAAGTGAACTCAAGTCGTGATTGGGTTGGGCTTGGGAGAGCTCGTGCCTAAATCAAATAGGCGATACCCTCTAAACCTTTTTTGGGCATTATTTTTCGACCCAAATTTTTAGGTCGCGACACCGCTAAAGCTTCTTTGCCAGTGAATTTGGCCATGGATGTTCGAGCTTTCTCCAGCTTGAGATTCGTCGAGCTCGCGGTCATAGCTGTTCAGCGGGTGAACTGTTCTTATTTTGAAACAAACTATTCTAAAAGCTTAAGCTGTTAGATAAAGGCATTAGCACACTCTCCCTCACACTTAGTCTGGTCTTTTTGCCTAGTACAAAGTGTTGACATATTTTATTGGAGGGGCAATTGAGGCTTAGAGGATTTGAACTTAGATGTTCCTGCTCTGATACCATGTGAGATTTTGTATAATCACGGCAAACTGTTCTAAAAACTTAAGCTGTTAGATGAAGACGTGACTTAATATTTAATTGCTCTAACAAAGCTTATCAGCACATCTACTATAACCAACAACAAAGGCATGTATTGCAAGTGAATACGTATCGAAGGGATTTTCTAATTAAAGTTTTACGCCACATCCAGACTCGCAACAAGGTTAAGGGAGAACAATGCTTTGACAATCTTTGGAAAACATGCAAGAAGTCATATAGACATGTATTCGAAATGGTAATGAAAGAGTTCGAAGTATTTAACGGTCCAATTTACTCTCCAAAATCGAAAAAATAGATAGAGAATGAGGTACACAAAAAGCGAGCACTGACATTTGTTGCAGCCATCATCAACACATTAACATAGCAATTTGTGGATCGAGAAAAACTCAAGTGGTTTTCAATCTCAGCCATGGTGGATGGGTCTCCACCGGGTTCCGAGCCATGACCTCTCTAACTTCATCAAGCCTGACTATGGTGGCTCCCGGCCATGCCAATGTTGAGCTCAGGCATGGCGGCTCGAAGTTTTGTGTTGGGGGGATATCAGATTGTTTGGGTTTTGATTTGGATTATGTGGGGGTTTAAGTGAAAAGGAGCAGAAGAAGAAGATTACGGCGACCACCAGCATGGTGATTGGACAGAGAGAGCGAGAGAGAGTCAACATTGAAAGAAAAGTTCAAGTCAACAAATTATGAATTGCGTCAAGTCACGTAGGCTCATTTGTAAACATATTAATACCTTGTCACCAAATTTTTAAGGGATAGTTACATAAATAGTACTTAAACTTTGATCCAATATACAATGTCGTGTATGAATTTTTAATTTATTCGATATAATTCCTAAACTATTGGTACATGTTCAATTCAGTTCATGAATTATGTGAAAGTGTTCAATACCATCCTTTAATTGATTCAAGTTCATGAGCAATATTGAATATTTTCAAATAGTCTATAAACTAAATTGAACATGTAACAAAAATTCAGAGACCATATCGAACAAATTAAAAATTTAGAGACGACATTACTATTATGTTAAAATTTATGGACCATATCAAACAAATTAAAAATTCAGATACGATAATTTATACTAAGTCAAAATTCAAGAATTATTTGTATTATATTTTCAATTTTTAACGATTGAACGGTGACACTTTGTAAAAGGTAATAGGACCGTTTTGAAAAAGAAAATATATTGATTTTCTTACAAAACTGAGGGATGACATTAACCCAAAATAAAATACCAACGGGATCGATCAGCAATCCTCTCTCTCCTCTGTAATCTCTATCTCTCGACAGAAACAGACCGGTCCTGTTCTATCTTATGCGCTCCCTCGCACGTTCTCTTTGTTTCTTCTCCCTTGGACACTCGTCGTCGTAGGAGCGCCCACTGATTCGCAACGCGAGGAGGCGAAAATCCCCCATGGCTCCTCACGGCGACGGATCGGGCGGTGCGGAGGAAGCCACGGTCGCCAAAGCTGAGAAGCGTCCTATCTCGACCATCGTCATCGTAATCGGTACCTATTCATTTCTTCTTCATTTCTGCCTGTGGAACCCTTTCATGTATTTTATTGTATATGTGTTTGCTTTGCTGGGTAATTGATAGCTTGTGCTTTCTTGGGTATTTCTCCTTGGTTGGTTTTGGGGGGTGCATAGCTATGCAAACTGAAGCACTTCCGGTGGTCAACAGGTTCCAGCTCGTCGAGGATCGAGACTCCGTGTGAGTTTCTTCATTAGCTGCTGATTTTTGCGCTTATTTTACTATGCTTTTTTCGATCAATAGTAGGAGTTCGGGAGTTGTGCTGTTACTTGTCTAATGCTGTTTAAGGTATGGAAAATATTGGGATTTTGTTTTTGTTGCTTCTGTGTTTGACTTTTGTGCCTCTCTGAGTTTGTGGTCGTTTAAATGTTAACTGTCGATTTGGGCCTGATTGATGATTGAGACCGAAAAGCAAAGCATCTCTAGGGAATTAGAAAATGGAAAAGGCAAAACCTTTTGTGGGGCGTCGGGATGATCAGAAACTAACCTGCAAGTATATGTTCATTTTCTCTCTCTGCTTGGAGTAATATGGTATAGGCGATTCTTGAGTCGTTCAAGAGATTGATTATGGATCTTTTAAGTTTCCAAGTTTTCAAAATCTCTCTATTTGGGACATTACTTTCTTGCTTGATATTTTACATTAAGTTTGATTTGCGAATCTGACACGCTACAGGTTCCCAAAGGGTGTCCCTTGGGTTCGTTACTGTGGTACTTACAAAGAGTTGAACATAAATTTGATCTGGCCAGGAAAAGATCCTTCACTTGGTATGTAGTTTATTTGTGTTTCTCAAAATGAAAATATTTTACTTGCAAAAAGTAATTTGGACTTGAGGGACTTTTGCTTGGTGATACTTGCTTATAATACATACCTCTATGTGTTTAATACATTGTAATGCTGACAGGGGTCGATAGTGTTGGCACAATTTCCGCATCCCTGGTGACTTATGCTTCTATTCAGGCATTGCAGCCCGACCTAATCATAAATGCCGGTACCGCTGGTGGCTTCAAGGTTGTCTTTTTTTTTTTGGCTTTGAAGAAGTTGTAATTAAATTTTCTTTATAATTATATCACCCTATTCATTTTAATCCAAAGTGACTGTGTTTGCAATTCAATGGTATTGGTACAGTCCAGCCACAATATGGTTTCATTTATTTGGCTTTCCCCTCTTTACCTATTTAGACATCTTGGTCTTGGAAGAACGCCACTAAGAATTTAATTGTATAGCATGTATCAATTCCAGTTTAGACCTAATTTTTTTTTTTTCTGAATTTTTTCAGCTCAGAGTTTACATTTCCAATACCATGTAAAATACTAATTCATATTTATTTCCATTTGCCGCAGGCTAAAGGAGCAAGCATCAGTGATGTGTTTCTGGCATCTGAGGTTGCTTTCCACGATAGAAGAATACCTATCCCTGTAAGTCATTTTTCATTATACCGGCGTCATGTTTCTTATGTTTGGTTGATAAAATGCTTACTTGGATCTCATTTTCTAGCATTTGACATAAACTAGATGGGATCTTTTTCAAAGTTCTGCTGGTGCTGACAAAATGGTGGCAGTTGTGTGACAGCACAAAGTATTAGGTTGTTTGTCGGTGTTTCTTGCCCTGAACTGCATAGTGTCTTTGAGTATGTAGCAGTACCTAATGTCAAAAAGACAAGCGTGAGCTGTTTATTCTGTAGCTTGTATGCCTTACATGCCTTACCTCTTGTTTCCAGATCTTTTTGCTCAGTAAATGCAAATTTTCTGTGCTTGTGTGCATATATTCGCTTTCTGTCTTGGTGAAGGTCAATGAACATTCATGCTGAGGCTGCTACTAGCTTTTATCTTGGTCAAAAACATATAGTTCAAGCTGCTTGTCTGCCTCCAATGTCTTCTGCAGGTTTTTGATCTGTATGGAGTTGGGTTGCGACAGGCATTCTCAACACCAAATCTTGTAAAAGAGCTCAACTTGAAGGTAATTCCATGCCTTAATTGGCATACTTTTCTTGCTTAAAACCTCAGAATCGTTTGCTCGGTGAATATGTTTTTCTTCTCCTAATTGAGTTTGTCTGGACTTATGGAATCACAAAAGGAAATGGCCCAGCTAACTGGGATGGTCAAGCCAGAGAAAGTTTTTGTTGTGAATGCTATTTTTTCCGAGATAAACTGTGGTTAGGTTTTTATTTTATTTTTTTTTTGGGGGGGGGGGGTCACCCTTTGATAAAGTAAGCTTGCCAATTGTACGTTTTTGTTTTCTTTCAATGAAAAGACCCTCCCAAACTTCTAGGATATTATAAGCTAGGTTTTTATCTGACAAATATGTCCCTTTATTGTTCAAGAAGCTCTGACAAGTGGTCTAACCGAACTTTTGTTCGCTGTTGATGTTGGTCAGAGGTTGACAGATGAAGAGGAAAATGCAAGTTGATCTAGTTACTGGAAATTACCTTGAGGACTATTTTTTTGGCAGTTTTCAGGGTCCTACTGCTTAATTTTTGCATAAGTATCTCCTTTCAGTTTATTGGAATATTGTCTACTGTCTAGACACAGGCATCACCTACTTGATGCTCCCTAGGCCTGTGATTATATGATTAGTAGCTTCACTGATCGTGCTTCTACAATACTTGTAGCAAGTCCCTCAGGACGGGTTTGTTTTCAAAAGAAGACATTGTTCACCCTATATCCTTCTTTCTGGCGGGCCTAAAGGCTGCTTTTCCTATTAAGGACGGCATTTCTATTTCTGCGTGGATGCTTAACGAGGCATTTTCTTGTTAGACTAGATAATACGGTTAGTTGTATGTGAGTTTAACTTTTGGATTCTTCTATCTTCAAATGATATTTGGCTAATTTAGAGCTATTCGTAACTTATTCTTTTTTCAAAAGTAGAGTTATCATAATTGTATCCCTCATAGTCAAGGTTTATCTGCATTCACTTGCACAATATGGTTAATCCTGCTTCTCTTTCCTTTGCCAAGCAGTATGCAACTGATAAGATTTATCTAGTTTTTTTGCTCAATAATCCATTTGACTTTTGAAAGGAACTTGCATCAGATTGACTGCACATATATGGTCTTATCTCTGTTTCTAGTGGTTTATATCAGAGTAGAGTCAGCTTCATTAATTTTATGCGTCTTTCAGGTTGGCAAGCTGTCGACTGGAGACTCTCTGGACATGTCCCAACAAGATGAAGCATCGATTTTTGCGAATGATGCGACAATTAAAGATATGGAGGTATTCTTTTATTTCCTTTCTTTCCATCTACACATGAATGGATGACCTTGCTTGCTAAGTGTTGCTACCCACTCAGGTTGTAGATTTCAACGAACTAAAACTTATGTATCAATTAAGCACATGCTATTCATTTCTGACACATAGCATGGCAATTGTCTTATAGTTGACCATTTTGGTTTTGGTTTTGGTTTAACATGATGTCATTCTATAGAGATGTTTTTGCTGTTGTGTACCCGTAACCAACATCACATCAGAATCATTTGTTTTTTGTATTTTTTTCTTCTGTTAATTTTTTGTATTCCCGGCATCTTGCTAACAGTTTTTACCAACGTTTGAAAACGTAGGGTGCAGCTGTTGCTTATGTAGCCGATATCTTGAAGGTTCCTGCAATATTTGTAAAAGCAGTGACCGACATTGTGGACGGTGACAAACCGACTGCGGAGGAATTCTTGCAAAATTTGGCGGCGGTTACTGCTGCCCTCGATCAGACAGTCTGTCAAGTCGTTGAATTCATCAACGGGAAGTGCCATTCTGAACTCTGAGGGCATCTACGTAGAACTTACCGATTTGTATGTACATGACATTAACGCGTGCCTCCTGGAATTCCGCTCCATATAGCTAATCAAGTTGAGCAGACGAGGATGGCATGCATACGGAAGTCGATTTGTATGTACTACCAGATGCTTTGTGTTCGCATGTACGGAAGTCGATACTTCATGAGACCCGTTCAATCATTTGCTTGGCATCAGGCCGGGCTTCTTCTCTTGAATCGTCTGTACAAGTTGCATTGTGACATCTGCAGTTTTGGTTGCAGCAACGTTTATAATGACAACGGTCACATGGGGTTGTAATAGTAATCACGTTGTTCAGTTTGAGTAATTGGATGCATTTGCCTTATATCCATTTGAAATATTAAAGTATTGTTCCAAACTCTTCTGGCCACATCCACGTATGCATAAACCCGTGCCTTTAACAAAATGCCTTTAACAAAATGAGAATAAAATACGAACAATTATTTCAGACGTATTTTTTTTTTCTCCAAGATTAGAAGTTGTATCATGGATTATATATATATATACACATGTGAAGAGGAGAAACAAACAGATATTCAGAAAAAAAAAAATTTGTTTACTCTATCGTTTCAGTCCGAATATTTGGTTATCTTCTACAATTTAGGTGTACTTCTTGTCTTTATTAGCGAGATAGGTGGACACTCATCGGGCGTATTTACGCCCTTAAAAAGAAATTGAGCCGTCACTTATTTAAAAGGGAAAATGCCATAAAAAAAATTTAAAACTTTGCCCATTTTGACACATTTACCTTAAACTTTTTGTTGTGATGCAAAAAATCCCAAACTTGTATCCGTGTGACATATTTACTCTAAACTTTTTTCTGTGACACCAAAATCTATGAACTTATTTATCCCAAACTTTTTGTGATATCCCAAATTTTCAACCAATATATTAAAATTGAATTTGATGGATTTTAACCACGAATTCTAATCTGATAACGAGTATTGGACGTTACGAAACCAAGATATCAAAGTTTATCGGTAAACCTTGATTTTTCGGATAAGTGACGATAAGCCGAAAATTAATAACCAAAGAGACGTTACGGACTTGGCATAAACTAACGGGCCTACTATCTATGAAATTCGGCCATCAAGAGACTCTATAAGAGGAAATTACTATTTTGCCCCCAAAAGCCCATTTTTAGCCCAAATAAAGTGCCCATTGGATATCAAGTCCATTAAGCCCTTTAAATTTTAAGCCCAAGCCCCGTAAATAGTGCAAAGCCCACGTGAATAGTGCAAGCCCATATGAATAGTGTCTAGGATGGAAATTACCATTTTACCCTTTCTAGAAGCTTGGACTTTAAAGGACAAAATTGATGGACTTAAAGACAAGCTTAATTAAAGCTTGGTCTTCCTTTTTTTTTCAAGATGTGGCCCCCCCTTCTCTCTCTCTCTCTCTCTCTCTCCTTGCATTATTTGTCTTGGATTTATAAGCCAAAGTTGATAAACATTTGGAGTTGCAATAATGCAATCTTGAAAAGAGAAGACAAGCAAGACAACTCCCCTCTCTCTCTCTTCTTTCTCTCTTTCTCTCTTTCATTTCCTCTTGAATTCGGCCACCTTCACTGCCCCTCCCTTTGTTGCTCACCTTGCCATCACCGTTGCCACCCTCCATCACCGTGTAACCACGCCCGTGCCGAACCAAACCGAGTCGCCCAAGCCGTGCCGTTGCCGCCACTCAAGCTGTTCGCCGTGCCATATCGCTATTCGTCGCCGTAGTTGCTGCCACCGTTAAACCGGTGAGTTAACTCCATAATCCTTGATTAGGTTGTTTATTGCGCTTAAGGTTAGATTAAGTGAAGTTTAGAGTTAACTATAATTGGATTAGTTAACTATGGTTAATTTAGTTAACCATGGTTGGGTTAGGTCATAAGTTATCATGAAATGATAAGTGGAAGTGATAGGTTATCAAGAAAAAATGATAAGCTATCATCAAAGGGATGATAAGCTATCGGTAAGTAAGTGATAAGCTATCACCAAAGGGGTGATAAGTTATCGAAAAATGGACGATAAGCTATCGTCAAATAAGCGATAAGTTATCGAGGCTCAATTGATAAGTTATTAATTAGTATACTTTGTACTTGTGATATGTGATATTTCTATATATGCTTTGATATGATTTAAGGTGAGGATTGCCTTAGAAAGGTAATTTTTTTATGAACTATTAATTCATAGTTGAAAATAATATATTTTTAACATATAAAAGGTGATTGGCGTGGTGTCATGCTTAAATACTAAGTTTTAGGTGTTGGAATAATCTAATAAGCTTGAAAAATGAAACACGTGAAGTTTGATGAGAAAAGCATGACTATGTGTGTCACGCCCCGAACCCTTGAGCACGCAACCATCCCTGTTTCTTGTCCAATGGTCAATAAGATTCGACGTCTCAGGGCGCGTCGACGGACCATTTATTTTTATCTTTCAATTAGCGCAAGCGGAAACATCAATAACCCCTAACAGCGGGGATAGCAGGAAAAACAACAGCACCAACAACAGAACCAACAGCAATACCAAAACACACATTTTTATTTAACAACATGTTAACCCTAGGAAGTCTATATTTACAAGCCCTTTCACTTGGGCCACTTCCTACCGGACCGACAAAAAGATATCTGGGGTTGGGTTAACTCATCTCCGCTATACTACAGGGTTAGCAAAAAGAGGTCGGCTTTCCCAAGCCCGACCTAAAACTAGTGGTATCCAGGAGGGGTCTCGGGATCACTCTCCGCGTCAGGGTCAGTATCCGGGTCCTCCACAGCACTATCAGGGATCGCTCCGTCAGATGAATCCCAAGCCGCTCCTCCAGGTCCACCTTCGTTAGGACCGTCAAAGCTCCTCAACGGGCCAAAAATGGCATCACCATGCCGGAGGAACCACGCCTTGAACCGGTGGGGGACCAAGTGCTCTATCCCCTCGTCGACCCAGATGGTCGTAATGTGCAGCTCAAAATGGTAGTCCTTACCAGGGATCATATGCAATTTAATTTCGAGGCTCTGATCCATAGGAACCCCGAAACGCACTAATCTGGCATTCATCTTAACGGTCTGAAAATAATTAACCACAACTAATGAGATAAAATCTCAGTAAGTCGACCGCCTAAACCCCGCGTAGGACACCAATTCACTTCGGGTAAACCCTAAACATGCAACTTAATGTCGATGGCAGATCAATTGCGAGCAAAGCTCGCTCTACGCAACCTATAACAGGTTCGAGCAACCCACTCACCAATCAATCAACAAATCACAGGCGTTCTTACCTTGCCTTGGCACATGCACACGCCCTGCATGTTATCAGTTATAATAGCATTCTAAAACAATGCATCTGTCAAGACATGAAGTCAGACAAAATCTCATTTCCTCTTGCCATTTCACCACGCACTCATGAAACGTGCTCATTCCATAACCCGTCGTCACACCCGCGTAAAGTTCACGCCTCAGGTGTACGACGTCGCCACTACCCGCGTAAAGTTCACGCCTCAGGTGTGCGACAGTTGGCCTCGTCAGGCTCAACTAACCCCGCGTCAACACGCCTCAGGGTAGCCCGCGTAAAGTTCACGCCTCAGGCTTAATGCTCAACCCCGCGTAAACACGCCTCAGGGTAATAATCCTTAACCCCGCGTAAAGTTCACGCCTCAGGGTAAATGTTTCCTTAACCCCGCGTCAACACGCCTCAGGGTTGATGTTATAAAACAGTCATGAAACTATCACATTTTCTGCATGCAGGCCACGATCACGATCACACATCAATTAATGCCATTTTCACAATAAAATTCACACGTGATCACAGCGACGTGCTATTGACGTCAAACTTTGCATGCTTCACATTTCAAGTCTAGTGGATTATTCGATCACATAAAATTCCACATTCGACATATTTCCACGTCAATTCCCAATGTCGCACAAAAATGCGGTATTTTCTCCAAAAATTATTTTAGGCACGAGGGGCATTAATTCTCTAGCCAATCTCGATATAAACGTGCCTAGCATACTCAGCATAAAATTCTAAGCATTAACTCAACCCGGGTTAATTAACCCAACCATGGTTAATTAACCTAACCAGGGTTAATTAACCTAACCATGGTTAATTAACCTAACCAAGATTAGTTTAACCTAACCAAGGTTAACTATCCTAATCAAGATTAGCATAACCTAACCAAGGTTAACTATCTTAACCAAGATTAGCATAACCTAACCAAGGTTAACTATCTTAACCAAGATTAACTTAACCTAACTATAGTTTAGCCAAATTAACTATAGTTAAGAGTCTAATTGCATCTTAACTAACCATAAGTGCAATTAGTAGCCTAATCAAGGATTAGGGGGTAAACTCACCGTTTGACGGCGAGACTACCACGGCGACGACGGCGGCGACGGCGTGAAGACGGTGACGGTGGCGGTTTGCTTGGTGGCCGGCGGCAAGTTGGACAGCAAGGGGGCAGCTCACGGTGGTGGATGGCTCGGCACGGCGGCAAGGGCACGGCGGCGCGGCGAGGCTCACGGTGGCTCGGTGAGGGCTTGGTGGTGAACCGGCGGTGGCTTGGTGGCCGGCGAAGGGGGCGGCGGTGAGGTGGTGGTGGTGGCCGAATGGTCCAAGAAAAGAGAGAGAGAGGTCTTGCAAGATGGAAAATGAAAAGTGAAGAGTGAAAAGGAGAGAGAGAGAATGGTCTTGCACTTCATTAAACCAAGGTTGCAATCATGCAACTTTTTCCCCAAAATATCTCATTTAAAGCTTTGAATTTTCAAGACCAAAAAGCCACCAATAATTGAGAAAATAAGAAAAAGCAAGGGAGAGGGAGGTAGGGGGAAGAGGTGGTCGGCCAAGAGGGGTGGGCCAAGAAGAAAATTAAGACCAAGTCTTAATTACTTTTGTCTTAACTCATTTAATGCTATAATCCAAAAATTTCACTTTCAAGAAGGGCAAAAGGGTAATTTCCACCCTTGGCACTATTCGTACGGGCCGGCACTATTCACGTGGGCCTTGTACTAGTCACGTGGGCTTGACTTGAATTTTTACAGGCCCAACGGGCTTAAAATTCAATGAGTTCTTCATTTTGGGCCAAAACGGGCCAAAGAGGGCAAAATGGTAATTTTCCAATTTGGCACTATTCATTCGGCACTATTCATGGCCCGTGCCAATCCAGTGGGCTTGGCACTATTCACATGGGCTCAGGTTTGAATTTGGCGGCCCAATGGGCTAAAAACCCAATAGGTTCTTAAAATGGGCCAAAAATGGGCTTCGGGGGTAAAATGGTAATTTTCCATTATGGGCCCTCTTGAAATCCGAAAATAAAAGAATTTAGGCCCGGTGGTTCGTGCCTGGCCCAAAACGTCTCTTCTGCGAAAAAATTAGGGTTTTTCCGCAAAAGTTGAAGTCGTTTCTGTTGACCTAAAACGACGACGTTTAAAGCGCGCCGATTCATTTAAATATAAATTTTGGCGCTTTGATATCGCCACTCGCGCCTTGCCCGAGTGGTAACCGGGAATGAAACAATTGGTCTGATCCTGGGTTCAAAACTTGGTGGCGGCGACTTCGGTTGCCCCTCCTCCCTTTCTCGCACGCCGTGTCCATTAAATAAAACTTTTGGCGCTTCTGTCTCACCGTTCGAACTTCAGTCGAGTGGTAAGGGACGGCACAAATCGAAGTCTCGAGTTCGAAACTCACAGACGACGGCTTCGGTTGATTCTCCTCCGTTAGTCTTGTGCCGTATTTTTTAAATAAAACCTTTGGCATTGAAAACCCAAAAGTCGTGCCTTAGCTGAGTGGCAAGCGCATGAGACGCGCACGAGACAGCGGAGGTCCGCGGTTCGAAACCCGTGGACGACGGCCTCTGTTTCCATTCTCTTCTTTCTTTTCCCTTTTTTGCAAATTGTTCTAAAACAATTAACTTCGACGATCGTCCTTCGATTATTCATACTGTCGAAAATTCAAAATATTACAGTATTCCACAACGTCGAAATTTGGGATATCACAATGTGATCGTGTGTAGTTTATTTATTGCATTTTCACATGTGAAAATGGTAATAAGTTTGACGTATAAGCACGAATCACGTAGCATGGGTGCATTGGCTAAAAGAAAGAAGAAATGAGAATTGTATGCATGTGTGCTCATGTGATCACAAAGCATATGAACCCTCAATGGTGATTGGGGACGATGCCCAATTTTATCGATGATATTATCGAACGTCCGGCGGGGGTTCGGATGACAGATCGCAGTAGAGGCCGGATCAATTCTCCTTTATGGAATGCCGTTTGCTTGCGGGGGAGGTCAGGGTGGGGCGGCACCTCAATCGACCAGGAGGAGACGTTACCGTGCCTGATGGGGTAGGATGATGCCAGTCATGTTGGAAGACCGCTAACCTTTGAGTTGTGCCGTGACCCAAAGAGGTCAAGAACTGCTAACCTTCGAGTTGTGCCGTGCCCGAGAGCGGGTGTAATCACTAAGCATAAAATTGAAACACGCTTGGATGCATTGTGCATGAGAAATGGTGGCCGCCATTTTAAAGGAAGTTGCTCTTCCCAACCTCTTGGAGCACCGCCACCGCAAGGAGGACAACCATTGAGGAACACCCCGCAGAATAATCTGAACCGACGCCTAATGCAAGGAAGTGTATATGCTGTTACCAGGAAAGGGGCGAAAGATTTGTCGACCATTACAGGTACAGTCTCCTTGCACAATCATATTACTTATGCTTTGTTTGATCCGAGAGCTATACATTCGTTTATTGTTAAGCAATTTGTTGAGTTAGTGTGGTTAAGTTCGAAACCGTTGGAAACGGTCTTTAGTATCTCTACCCCATAAAAAGATAAAGTACTATCTGCGGTAGGATGTTCAGGTTGTAAGATAGTCATAGACGGTCGAGAAGAAAGCATAGATTTGATAGTGCTGGCAATGTATGACTTTGATGTCATAATCGAAATGAATTAGCTCACCAAGCAATGAGTTACGATGGACTGCTATCCTAAAGCAATCAAGTTTAACCCGTTAGGAAGGGTTAGTTTCGAGTTCGTTGGAAACCGAGGATCCCCCTCGATTCCCTTGACTTTGTTGCTTGAGGCGACAACCTTGCTAGATAAAGGTTGCCAAGGTTATTTGGCAACCATGGTCAATACATTGGTTGAAAAACTAAGGATGGAGGACATCGCTGTAGTGCGAGGCTTTTTCGATGTCTTTCCAAAAGAATTGCCTAGATTACTCCCATAAAAGGAAATAGAATTTGTGATTGAGTTAGCCTCTGAAACAGAGCCGATTTCCAAAGCACCGTATCATATGGCATTGTCAAAACTAAAGGAATTAAAGGTACAGATGCAAGAATTATTGGATAAGGGATTTATTCGCCTTAGTGCATCGCCTTGGGGAGCGCCAGTTCTGTTTGTAAGAAAGAAAGATGGATCTTTGCGTCTTTGCATCGATTATCGGCAACTCAATCAAATGACGGTCAAGAACAAGTACCCGTTGCTAAGGATAGACGATTTGTTTGACCAACCTCAAAGAGTTTCGATACTTTCCAAGATAGACCTAAAGATGGGCTATCACCAGTTGAGGATCAAGAAGGATGATATACTGAAGATGACATTTCGTAGATGTTATGGTCATTATGAGTTTACGGTAATGCCGTTTGATCTGACAAATGCCCCTACTACTTTTATGGATCTAATGAACCGTCTGTTCAAAGAGTATTTGGACCGATTCGTGATCGTGTTCAATGATGACATTCTGGTGTATTCAAGAAGCCCAGAAGATCATAAACAATACTCGAGGACAATTCTACAGACCCTTTGAGAGCATAAATTATATGCTAAGTTCAGTAAGTGCAAATTTTGGTTAGTTCGTGTGGCTTTTCATGGACATGTAATCTCTGGCGAAGGAATTTCCGTAAATCTAACCAAGATTGAAACAATTAAGGATTGGCCAAGGCTAACAACTATAACGGAGATTCGAAATTTCTTGGGATTGGCAGGCTACTATAGATGATTTGTAGAAATGTTTTCTGCAATAGCTATGCCTTTGACATAATTGCTAAAGAAAGACAAGAAGTTTAAATTGATAGATTAGTGCGATCATAGTTTTCAAGAGCTTAAGCACAAGCTAACTACGGCTCCAATCTTGACAATATCATTTGGTCTAGAAGGTTATGAAATCTACAGTAATGCGTCATTTAAGGGATTTGGCTGCATTTTAATGTAACATGGAAGAGTGGTTGTACACGCGTCTTGTCAGTTAAGGCCTCACGAGTTAAACTATCCGACGCATGATTTGGAATTAGCAACAATCGTATTTGCTCTCAAGATTTGGAGACATTATCTATAGGGAGAAAAGTTTCAAGTTTACACCGACTATCAAAGTTTCAAATACCTGTTCTCGCAGAAGAAGTTGAACATGAGAACATGACGTTGGATGGAGCTTCTCAAATATTACGATTGCAACATTCTGTACCATCCTGGTAAAGCCAACAAGGTGGTTGATGTGCTTAGTCGAAAGTCAATGATTGCGCAAATGATGGTTCAAGAATGGCTTCTTCTTGAAGAAATGCGAGATTCTGATTTTAAGTTTGAGGAAAGCTATCTATCAAGTCTCATGACTGCTTTAAGGATTGAACTAGAAGTGTAGGCAAAGATTAAAACCTTGCAATCGACGGATCTTGCAATTCAAAAGATTTTGCAAGAGGATTTAGCAAAAAGGAAAGTTGATTTTCAAGTAGCTAAGGACGGAATATTGAGATTCCGCGAATGATTATGCGTGTCCAATGATACAAGGCTTAAGGAAAAAATTTTATCAGAAGCCCATTATAGTAACTACAGCATTCATCTGGGTAGCATGAAGATGTATTAGAATTTGAGACAATATCATTGGTGGAGTGGCATGAAGACTGATATCGCTAAGCACGTGGCTAAGTGCTTAACGTGACAACAAGTGAAGGCACAGCATTCTAAGCCTGGTGGACCGCTACAACCTCTCAAAATCCCAGAATGAAAATGGGAACATTTCACAATGGATTTTGTGATGGGCTTACCAAGGAGTCAACAAGATAACGATTCCATTTGGGTCGTAGTTGATAGACTCACAAAGTCCGCACAATTTATCGCCGTACGGAAGGATTTCGCATTAGATAGATATGCTGACTAGTATGTGCGACAAATTATTCGTCTTCATGGAGTACCAGTGACGATCACTTTAGATCGAGATCCCAAGTTCACTGCAACATTTTGGAAAAGCTTACAGACTGCCTTAGAAATGAAGCTGCAATATAGCACTGCCTATCATCCGTAGAAGGATGGCCAGTCAAAGAGAACAATTCAAACGCTCGAGAATATGTTACAAGCATGTATTTTGGATTTTAAAGGAAGTTGGGAAGAACAACTTCATTTTGTTGAGTTTGCCTACAACAATAGTTATTAGCAGAGCATCAAAATGGCACCATTTGAAGCGTTGTATAGTATGGCCTGTAGGACTCCAGTTTGCTGGGACGAAGTTGGTGAACGAAAGATCACGGGTCATGAGTTGGTGTAACAATTGTTGGACGCTGTCAAGATTATTAGACAAAGACTTAAGACAGCCCAAAGCCGCTAGAAAAGTTATGCAAACAAGCGGCGTAGATCATTGAAATTTCAAGTAGGTGACCATATACTCCTTAAGGTGTCACCGATGCAAGGTACTTCTCAATTCAGCAAGAAAGGAAAGCTGAGTCTGAGGTATGTTAGACCTTTTGAAATCTTGGAACGGATTGAGATTTTGGTCTATTGTCTCCCGTTGCCAGCGAGACTTACTCGAGTACATGATGTCTTTCACATATCTATGTTGAGAAAGTATGAGCCTAACCCAGCTCATGTGCTTAACTTTGAGGAAATAAAGGTAGACGATCGAGTATCGTACGTGGAACGACTAGTGAGGATAGAGGACAGAATAGAGCAAGTGCTACGGAATAAGACGATTCCCTTGGTTAAGGTGATTTGGCAACATCACGGAACAGAAGGAACAACATGGGAAAGCGAAGAGATAATGATGAGCCAATATCTCTATCTTTTTAAGGGTGTCATGTAATGGTTTAAATTTCAAGGATGAAATTTCTATAAGGAGGGAAGAGTTGTGATATCCCAAATTTTCGATCAATGTACTAAAATTGAATTCGATGGATTTTAACCATGAATTTTAATCCGATAACGAGTATTGGACGTTATGAAACCAATATATCCAAGTTTATCAGTAAACCCTGATTTTTCAGATGAGTGACGGTAAGCCGAAAATTGATAACCAAAGAAACGTTATGGACTTGGCATGAACCAACAGGCCTACTACCTATGAAATTCGGCCACCAAGAGACCTTATAAGAGGAAATTGCCATTTTACCCCCGAAAGCCCATTTTTAGCCCAAATAAAGAGCCTATTAGATATCAAGCCCATTAAGCACTTTAAATTTAAGTCCAAGCCCCGTGAATAGTGTAAGCCCATATGAATAGTGCCAATAATGGAAATTATCATTTTACCTTTTTTAGAAGCTTGGACTTTAAGGGACAAAATTGATGGACTTAAGACAAGCTTAATTAAAACTTGGTCTTCCCTTTTTCTTCAAGATGTGGCCCCCCTTGTCTCTCTCTCTCTCTCTCTCTCTCTCTTTCTTCTTTCCTTGCATTATTTGTCTTGGATTTATAAGCCAAAGTTGATAAATATTTGGAGTTGCAATAATGCAATCTTGAAAAGAGAAAACAAGCAAGACAACTCCCATCTCTCTCTCTCTCTCTCTCTCTCTCTCTCTCTCTCTCTCTCTCTCTCATTTTCTCTTGAATCCGAACACCTTCATCACCCCTCACTTTGCCACTCACCTTGCCACCGCCATCTAGATCGTCGAGACGTCAAGCCAAGCCACCCATAGTCACCGTTGCTGCCGTCCATTGTCATGTAGCCGCGCCCGTGTCGAACCGAACTGAGCTGCCCAAGCTATGTCGTTACCGCCGCTCAAGTCGTTCGCTGTGCCATATTGTCGTTCGTCGCTATAGTCGCCACCGCCGTTAAACCCGTGAGTTAACTCTCTAATCCTCAGTTAGGTTGTTAATTGCGCTTAGAGTTAAATTAAATGAAGTTTAGAGTTAACTATGGTTGGATTAGTTAATTATGGTTAGATTAGTTAACTACGGTTGAATTATTTAACCATGGTTGGGTTAGGTGATAAGTAATCATGAAATAGTAAGTAGAAATGATAGGTTATCAAGAAAAAATGATAAACTATCATCAAATGGATGATAAGCTATCGGTAAGTAAGTGATAAGCTATCACCAAAGGGATGTTAAGCTATCGTCTTTTGAGTGATAAGCTATCACCAAATGGGTGATAAGCTATCGAGGATTAGGTGATAAGCTATCGGAAAATGGATGATAAGCTATCGTCAAATGGGTGATAAGTTATCGAGGTTCAATTGATAAGTTATTAATTAATATGCTTTGTTCTTGTGATATGTGATATTTCTATATATGCTTTGGTATGATTTAAGGTAAGGATTACCTTAGAAAGGTAATTGTTTTATGAACTATTATTTCTTAGTTGAAAATAATGTATTTTTAACATATAAAAGGTGATTGGTGTGGTGTCGTATTTAGATACTAAGTTTTAGGTGTTGGAATAATATTATAGGCTTGAAAAATGAAGCACATGAAGTTTGACGAGAAAAGTATATCTGTGTGATCACGTGTAGTTTATTTATTGTATTTTTGCGCATGAAAATAGCAATAAATTTGATGTATGAGCACGAATCATGGTATGAGCATGTAAAATGGGTGCATTGGCTAAAAGAAAGAAGAAATGAGAATTGTATGCATGTGTGCTCGTGTGATCACAAAGTATACAAACCCTCAATGGTGATTGGGAACGATACCCAATTTTATCGATGATATTATCAGACGCCCAGCAGAGGTTCGGATGACGGATCGCGGTAAAGACCAAACCGATTTTCCTTTATGGAATGCCATCTGCTTGAGGGGGAGGTTGGGGTGGGGCCGTACCTGGATCGACCAGGAGGAGACGTTGCCGTGCTCGATGGGGCGGGACGATGCTTGGTCATGTCGGAAGACTGCCAACCTTTGGGTTGTACTGTGGTCTAAAGAGGTCGAGAACCGCCAACCTTAGGGTTGTGCCGTGCCCGAGAGCGGGCATAATCACTAGGCATAAAATTGGAACATGCTTGGATGCATTGCGTATGAGAAATGATTATAGGTGTTTTGATTGTGTGCCTTGTCTGATTGCATTGTTTATAGAATGCTAAACTAATATCATGCAGTGTATGTGCCAAGGCGAGGTAAGAATGTCTGCGGTTTGTTTGTTGAATGAGTAGAGTTGCCCGAACCTGTTATAAATTAAGTAGAGCGAGAATTGCTCGCTATTGATCTGTTATCGACATTAAGCTACATGTTTAGGGTTTGCTCTAGGCGAATCGGCATCCTACACGAGGCTTAGGTTGTTAACTTACTGAGATTTTATCTCACTCATTGTTGTTAATTGATTTTCAAACCTGTAGTATGAATACGAGAATCGTGCGGTTCAGGGTTCCTACAGACCAGAGTATCGACATAAAGCCGTACCTAGTCCCTAGTGCAAACTACAGTTATGAGCTTCACGTTACGACGGTCTGGGTGAACGAAGGGTTGAGACATTTGATACCTCACCGTTTTAAGGTGTGATTTGTTCGCCACGGAGATGCCCTTTTTGGTCCTTTGAGGGGTTTTGATAAACCAGGCAGAGATGGAGCTTCGGGCGAAAGAGTTTGGGATCCTATGAACCTAAATGTTCTTGACAGCGCTATCGAAGATCCAGAGTTCGACCTGAATGCAGAGAGCGATCCCAAGTCTTCTCCCGAGTACTACCTTTAGGTCGAGCTTGGAGGACAAACTTTTTGACGTAACCCCGTAGTAGTAGCAGAGATAAATTAACTCCGACCTTGGTATCTTTTTTATGGTCTTCGTAGGAAGTGGCCCGTAGCGATGACTTGTACATATAACTTCATAGGGTTAACAAGTACATAAATAAAGTGTGAGTTTTGCTAGTGATGTTTGTTTTGCTGTTGTTCCTGCTATCCTTGTTGTCATGACTGTTTGGGTGAATATTTATTGTTTCCGCATGCTATTTCAAAAGATAAAATGAACAGGTTGACAACGCGTCTTGGGATGTTGCATTCAAATGACCCAAGAGAAGTGACATGAATCATCGTGTGCTCGAGGACCGGGGCGTAACACTTTTTAATCCCAAACTTGTAACTATGTCCCCAAACTTCTTCTTGTAATGCCAAAAACCTCAAATTTGTATCCACATGACACATTTACCTAAAAATTGGTTAGGTACACTCTGTCGATACTATGATGGAAACTTGACAACATATGCACATTGATACATTTAAAAGGATTTTTATTAGGTTTATATTTATATAGAAAATGTTACACTTCCATAGCTAGATGATGGTCGACATAATGACGTAGCTGATTATATAACTATCTCTAGAAACACGTGTCATTTTTTCAACGGAGCATGCGTAAAAGGTTTTCGATGCTGATTATAGTGCACTAAATTGGTAATATTTGGTGCTCCGTAATTAGATTGGATGCACGCTAAAATAATAATACTACACGTTTCACAAAGAAAAGGTAGTTCAACGGCATGCACAGAGAAAATATTGGGTGGACCGGGGACACCAAGTTACCGTGGTCCCCTGTCAACCAGCGGTGGACATATGGCTCTATGTCAGGCCACCAAGTTCCCGCACAGAAAATGGGATCCTTCTTTTTTTTCATTTAAAAAAAAATTTTA
>BCNH02000007.1:4373741-4433436 GCA_001662345.2 Metrosideros polymorpha var. glaberrima | reverse complement strand
CCCCCCCCCTCCCCCTCTCTTTCTATTTTGAAAAATTCTCCGGCACGACCTCTCTCTCTCTCACGAAGCGGAGAGGACGACCACCGTGACGAAGCCCACTCACTCACTCTGTCCTCCGGCGCTCGTTTGCTCTCCATCCCAGTGCACACGAAGCCCACTCTCTGCAACAACGCCTGCCTCGTCTGTCCTCCGGCGCTCGCTTGCTCTGTCCTCCAGCGCACTCTCGCTCTCTGCTCGGGCGCTCACGAAGGTCACTCTCTGCGATGATGCTTGCCTCATCTCTCATCCGGCGCTTGCTTGCTCCGGCGCTTTCTCTCCCTCTCTGGTTTCCTTCCCTCGTTAGTCATTTCTATTTTTGTATCGTGCACTTTGTTCGAGGCCTCTCTCTCTTCTAGTCAAAGCCTCGGTTTCGCGAGAGCGAAATGCGAGTCACTGTTGAGAGAGAGGGGGGGAGAGTAGCAATGGCGAGAATGGAGCGTTGAGGAGGCTGGCTCTGCCAATGGAGGTGCTCGCTCTCGCCTCGGATTGGTGGGATGAGATCAACGAATTGACTCGGTGGCAAGACGCGATCTTCTACTCCCTCTACGCCGCCTACGTTCTCGTCACCGCCATCGCTCTGGTTCTCTATATATCTCTCTCTCCCTCATCACTACTTGTGTGCTCATGCTATGGTTGGTAGTTCGGGCTCGCGTCTTCTCAGGAATAGAGCGTGTTCTTGCTTTGGATCGAAACTCCGCGCGCTGGAGTCGTTTCTTCGGATCGAGATCGCTGGGGATGCAGCTTGTCGAGCTTATTTGCTTCGAAACTAGTAGGATTTGGCTCATTGGGTATGTTGGGCATCGACATTGTAGTGGAATAACATTAAGTTCAGTGGGTGCTGAGACGTTACGCTTCTGTTGGTTTAATCAAGCTGATTCCCATTGGTTAGCTCGGTATAAAACTGTTCAGTTGATGTAAGGGTCACTTCTCTATTCTTTCGTTTGGGAAAAAGCTGCCGCCTTTTAACGTTCGCCTAGCTAAAGTCCTGTTGTGTCCCCCCCAATTCTGAGGATATCTTGATGCCTAATGGTTCCGAAACTGATTTCTGTCAAAAGCAACTGGATTTTAAGAACCCCTTTGCACACTTGGTGACGTGCCTGTCTTAGTAATTTCCTCCCATTTGAATCCTACTGCGTTGTTGTGAATGGCACCGTCTTTTTTGCTTGTGATATGCAGATTCAGCTGGTTAGGATTTAGTTGAGAGTGCCGAGTATGGTTGGACGACACAAAAGGTTTTCCATCTCATGAACTTTGTAGTCAATGGAGGTAATGTTTCTGAATGTTGTTAGAGATTTATACTTTTGCTTTTACTCCATTTGGTTTGAAATTTTTGAATGCTTACTACGCCTTTATTTTCAGTACGTGCTCTTGTATTTGCATTCCATAAGCAAGTATTCGTGTTGCTTTTAAAAGTTAGTCCTCCAAGGTTCCTAAGCTATTAGTTTCGGATCTACACTCTCATCTGTTTTACTTTCTATTAGACCACATCATACTGCATTAATTTTAATTATCTCAATAACACAGTCAACATGAGAACTTTTGTTGCTTGAAGTTCTTCATTTTCTTACTATTGGAAAGGGATTAAATTATATAAATCTGGTCTTGGATTTGTTGATTTTTATCATCCTTTGTTATGAAAAACATTGGCTCATAAATCTCCACTAATCTGGCTTGCTCTCCATAAGCTTAAAGAAAATAAAAATCTTTGAATCATGAACAGTTTAGAAGAGTTATAACATAGCTGAAAAAAGAGTGTTCCTTAATTACTATGTCGTGTAAACTTGAATTCATATCTAGATAAGGGAATTGTAATTTTATTGTTGCTAGCATTTACTATTGAGAACTTTTGGTAGCCATCTTACAGTCTGAATCCTTTGAGCCATCAACCAGACCAAAGAATTCATAGATTCCTGTATTATTCCTTGTGGATTGGTCTTATAAATTCGAAGAGTGACAAACAAATGAGTCTATGATTCTGATGGAAAAGATGGTGGCATTTAGATGCTTCTTATGGATCATACATATTGAGTTAGCTGCATCATCGGCCTTCTATATAGCCTTTTCATCTGGTGGTTCTACTCTCATTGAAGGACATCGTGAAGCTAACCCATAAATAAGATCATACATCTACTTGTAAAGTACATTCTGGTTGTAAATCTCCATTAATTTCATTGGCATCCTCACTAGCCTTGTCAAATTGTGTTGATTTTCTATACAAATGTAACCCCTTGTTTGAATACTAGTATCTCTATTTTTCTGTGAAAATTTTGGTCCTTATCAAGTTAATGTATGTGGACCAGGTGTTAACTTTGGTTCTCTTGGATCTTCCTGGACTTCTGTTTTTCTCTACTTACACTCTCTTAGTTCTGTTTTGGGCTGAAATATATCACCTGGTGATTAAACATAGCTCTGTTCAAGTAATGTTAGATCTGCTTCCTTTGAGGAATATGTATAATACTTCTGTTCTAGCTGCCTTTAAGTTATGAGATTTTGACATTTGGGCATGTATTGATGAGCAGGCGAGAAGTTTACCATCGGATAAGCTGAAGATATATTATATATCTATAAATGGTGCTATGTACTTTATACAGGTATATCTCTCACAGATTCATCTTCTAGTACTAATTAAATATTATATATCTTTCCTAAATATTTGATAAAATTTATATTTGTCTTTCTTTATTGCTTTTTTATTTTTACAATTTTTGTTATAAATAGACTCAATAAATTAATTCTTGTAATATTTAGGCAAATTTGGTGCTGCGCTTTTGATTGTAAAAATAGATAGCATAATACCAAGGTGAAATTTACCCTCGTATTATCTCTGTGTAGGACATGTGGCTTTCATGACTATCCTTTTAAACTTTCCTAATTGCTCATTTGCTTGTCTTGTATCCATGTTAATGTAAAGCTTCAAATTGATTAGCCCGGCTGCTTGTAGTTGCAAATTACCGATGATGGAGTCCAGTGAATTTCTTAATTTCAGCTTTCAAAGTCATTCCAATTCTGCATACCTAAGTCAGAGGAAGCAGGACCCAAATATCTGAATTAAGTTACATTGTCACAGCCCTTATGTATGGAATCAGAAACTAGGCTTGCTGATTGTATATAAATTCGTCAAGGACGAAGAATTAATAATAAAGTCACCATTACAATCTATCAGTGTTGTTATGAAGTTGTAATGTTAGGTAGTCTAATCGTTAAGTTGACGTAATCTGTATATATCCTTGTTACCTTTTAAATCATTCTACAAGACAGCTGTTAGCCTGTTAGCAATAGTGCAGCATAAGCTAGCTCCTGGAATGTACGGCCAAAATTTTAGTCGTAGGAAAATCTATCATATTATTCGTCCCTCATGCGAATTGATGTAATTTTCACTTCAGGTTTGCATCTAGATTTATTTGTGGATAGATGACAAGTTGTGGAATTTATTGGAAAGATATTTATTGCAGGTGAATATCCTTTTTTTACTTTCTAAGCTAAAAAAATATTTCTCTTTCAATTACACTTGTTGCTATTTTAGTTAGTCATTCCATTAACTCCATTTTGTACTTGATTCTCGCAGTTATCTCAATAATAGCTGCATTGGGTTTCTTATTATGTGGAGGAAGGTGGGTTCAACAGCACCTTTGATAGTAATTGTGACTGTAGCATCTGGACCTTCATATACTGTTTACTCAATGCTATCTTTTCTTGGTGGTTTTTTTTGTACATTGGCTAAATAATTCCATGTATAATCATGACTTGCTTCAGATTATTTGCCATGCTAAGGCATTTTCCTATTGAATCTAAAGGGAGGAGGAAAAAGCTTCATGTGGTGTGCAGCTCTCCTTCTATTGTCTAAATTTTCCTTATTTTGTCCTTTGGCTCGTCATATTGTAGCAGGCTTTAGGCATAGCGTTTCATCATATTGTAGTGGGCTTTAGGTATTTTATTAGGTCTTCATGATCTCAGCATGCCTGTCTCAACATCGATTTGCCAGAGACTTGGACGTTACAAAATGATAAGGGGATCACTGCACATACTAGCTTAGTGTGAAGAATTTTGTTTTTGTGTGTGTATTGGTCACAGCCATCTCCATTGCTGCCTATCTATTTGTTGCCTGCGAACCATGCTTGAAGTGTTATCCATTATAATCATTATCGATCTGTGCATCTATAAGAGATCTGTCAGCACTAAGGGCATGCCTGGCTGGGACATAGCCAGATGTTTTGAACTCCTGACTCTGTTTGGTCTGTTCATCCAATTCTATTTGTGATCTGAAAGTAGCAAGTTGTAGCTGAACGGAAGTGGCAAAGTGTTATAGGCTGGTGCTGTTTAATTAATAAACTCATTGAGTGTATTGTGTACATGCTACTTGAGTCACCCATCATTGGAGCTGCTACAAAATTCTCTGTTCACCTCTTGTTAACTGTCTTTGGATGAAGTGTCGCAAATCAGTGCGTTAAAGGAATTGGATATGTACTGTCACCTTTTAAAACACACCATATGTTAAACAAAGTGCATGAAGAAAACTTGCCAAGAAGGTGAAAAGGAGTCTTTGACTTCATTTTAATTATTTTGACACAAGGTCTGCATGCTCTTGCAGGTTGGATCTGTTACAGCTATATGCTTCACCTGTTTTATTATCAGGTGTTCAATGGTAATCTCCAGTTCTGGGCTGGGATAATCTCCCCTTTTGCTACTTACATATTCAAACCTCATGCACACCCTTACTAATATTTTTTTGCCTGTTTAATTTACGAGACTTGACTTAGCCAAAAGAAAAGAAAATACAATATATAACAATAATGGCTTCAAAACAGTGCTATTAGCCTTTTCTCGTTGAAACTTTGTGGTTCTTTTAAGGTCTTGACGTGGAAATAGAGGTTACTTCCCCTTCTGTTACTTAGCAATCACGAGAAGAAATGTCATGAAATCTGTGCCTCAATGCATCCAATTACATGACTTTGTTGGTCAGATTAGCCGGCTCATATGGCTAGTGCTCTCTGCCATGTTGGGTTCAACCTGCTGAGTATCGAACCCAGCAAACTCCCCCGAACCCATCCCCACCCCACCAAAAGGACCGATTTGCCTATTGGCTTCTATCATGAGTATTAGTAAACGCTACCCCCAGCAGAGAAGGCTGAGAGAACTTGGCGCAGCCTTATAGGCGAGGACTCTTGTTAACAATTATGCTAAGACATACACTCTTTTTGGCTTCTATTACTGTTTTTTATGTTTTAATCTCTGGTTGTCTTATCTCATCGGCATGGTTATAATCCACGTCCTGCGATTTACATGTAAGGTCCGACTTACGAGATAAAGGGACTGTTAACCAGTATGCCGGTGTGCTAGATTCATAAAAGTTAGAACTTTTGAGAAAAATGATTTATTTACAACTCTTTTTGCCAAGTGCAGCCAATAAATATGGACACTTTAGTTGTTTATATCTCTATCCAATGGTTAGCTGAAAACTTTTTGGATTTATTGTGTAATACATAATGGTGGTCAAACAATCATATAGGTCAAACACTCAAACAATCAGAGGTCAAACAATCAAATAGCTCGCTGATTTCATCTAATTATATTGAAAAATAAGAAAGGGTAAATGACTAAATTGGCATATAGGTCGGACCTAGGTTGTCAAATGTCACTAGTTAATATATATGAGCCTTGAGGCATTTGAGTTGTATCTACCATGGCCTTGTCATGGACTTTTTGGAGCCATAGAAACAAATATTAGAGTAATGTTGAGGCATTTGTACAATGAAATATAACATGTTGATGCGAGATTGAACTATCTTCTCCTGCGGGATATCAGGGGTTCGACCTCTGCACTCACATGACATCAGATTAATCATTTCAAAACTCAGTTTGGTTGAATCGGGCTGATCCAGTTCGATTTCGAACCTGGTTCAGTTTGCTTCTCAACCAAATTGGCTTAAATGATAAACCTAGATTGGAGTGCAGACCAATTCCTGATTCAACTAATGGGAACAGCTGACCTTTTCCAGTTTGATGTCTTTGGCTTTCTGGTATTACTCAATGAACAAATTGAAGTGCTCTGTTTCCCATTGTTCAGTTGGCTTATGGGAGCTCAAAAATATCATGCTATCTGAAAACATTGAACAGAAAATCAATTCACTCGATGACATAAAACTATAGTCTACCTATGATACAACCAATTGGGTAAACATTACTTGACTACCAATGGTTGTTTGTGACATTGTGTCTACTTCCCATATTTTATGTTAAAAGTGATATGTAAAAAGATATGTGTGTGCAGTATATGTGGTGTATTAATCCGTTAATGATCAGCTTGAAATGCAAAGTGGCTGGAATCTACAAGGTCCATTTAGTCGGTAAGATGACTACAGGTGGATAAACTGGTTTTGTGCTTCTAAAGTCCGCCCCTTTAGGAATTGGCTTGGAATCTATAAGCCCCTGTCAAGTAGTCATACTAACCATGTCTTCTTTGGTACTTCTAATTTATTCAAAAATAAAGAATTGACTACTATTGGATGTGAACACACTTTCGAATTTGAGAAAGGTTGTCACTTGAAAGAACTGGGAGTTTGGACTCTTTAGTTGAAAAATCTCAGACCCGGTTGGAGATTGCCATAAACTTGACTTTGCCAAAGTGCTTCAGAAGAGAATACTTGATAGAGTAGTTTTGACAGCATAGAGATAATGCGTGCTTACATTGTACTAATCACCAGGAACTACCAACTTTACCTCTGCTTAGAGTTAACCAGAGAATCTTACAATTATCGAACCAGATTGGAGACTTTCTTGCCCTTGGACTACTGCTTTGTCTCTTGGTTGGAACAATGTTAAGTTCTTCCCAACCTGTATGGTATGATGGCTGGGCTAGACAAGAACCTAAACTATCAACTGAACATAATTTGGAATGGAGCAATCATATGCATTTTGCCTTGCTGATGATATGATGCAGTGCTTCTTATATGCAGGTTCTTCTATCAACTTTTGATTCGGATGCAACACTCGATGTCTTGGATCATCGTATTTTGGATATGTTATACTAAATGGTATTCCCTTAGCTTAGTTATAGTCGTTGCTCAAGTTGTCTTTGATTGTGTTGTCGTTTATGAATTTGGTATATGAACTTCTTTCCCTCTTGTGCCAGCTGGTTGAGATCCTGCCTTCTGCTTTAGTCCTTTACATCCTACGCAAGCTGCCTCCTAAGAGGATATCGGCCCAACATCACCCTATCCGATAGCCATAGATCATTCTTGCTTGCTTTAATATTCTTCACCCGCTCAAGATAGGTTTTCATGCCTCATCCATTGGCTTTGAGTAAGTCAAGTGAAGCCGGAAATGAATTCAAACGGATCATTCTGAGCTGACACAGGACGCCGATGTCTGCTCGCACTTTGTACATTATGAAGCTTCCTCAAATTTGCCAAAGGGGACGGAATCATTGTTGATTTCTTCGGACTGTGACTTGTAGAATTGGTTCTTTGATGCCTTTTGCATGCCTATTGTGTCAACGTCTGAGAAAGGAGAAGCTCTTGCTATTTTCAGGTGCTCGGTTTCGATTCTTTTTTCGGAGTTTTCAAAGTCTTGTTGTGCTCTTGAACAGTGATTGGTAATGATATTCTTAGTCTTTTTCCCTTTTGTCCTTTCAGAACACTTTCTTAGATCCTGTTGTGATGTTTAGGCTTTATCTTAGAAGTTGTATGCCAGCCTATTGTTCCGAACAAGAACGAAGAAGTTTGGATGTTGCCTATGATTCCTCCTTACCTTTGACATTTGAAGCTTCAATGAAAAAGTATTGGTTTGTTGTGGTTCTCTGCGGCAATTTTTGCAGTAAAGGATAGGGTAAATTGGGTGGACACTCGTTGGCTTTGGTTAAGATGCAAGTTGGTATCTGCTGTTATTCGGAATTTCTACAATCTACCGCTGTTATCGTTTTCTGGGGCACCAAAATTACTTATTGGACAGAGTACATTGGGTATGTGGCGGTGATGCTAAATTTAGCCTGCTGATTGTGAAATCTTGATGTTCACTGTCATTTAAAACTTTGTATTTTAACATTGCAGTAGATAGTCTGCAATTTCAGAGCCTTACTTATCTTGATCTGGGGATATAAACAGAACAAACGCCATCGACATAATTGCTCTCTACCAGGAAATCAAAGTCCCAAAAGTCTTGAGAAGTGCCTAGGAATTTTCATATCATAGCAAAATAGAACATCCCTTGCACAAGATACTTAAAGGCAATCTCCTAAGATGGACGATCGCCTCCAACTGCAACAACTACACAAAGCAAGTAAAATATGGGATTAAAAAAATAAAATAAAAAGGTTGACCGAGTCAACTTTTTCTACAGCAAACAACAGAGGAAAGAAAGAGAGAGAAGAGAAGAGAAGAAAGAAGAAGAGAACGGAAAAAGGAGGCGTTCGTGCACAAGCCACGAACGTCTTGCCAAGTCCGTTTTACTACGTGCCGCAATGCTCGTTCATCCAATCCGAGTATTTTTTTTATTGTTTAGGGTAGAAATTCGAAATTATGTGAGAAATGAGCCGTGAAATCCGATTTTGGAGCTGTTAAGTTGATTTTTTTGGGGAAAAATGATAGTTAAGGGTGTTGTGGAGCTGTGGGATTTTACGGATCTTCATTTGGACTTACGATTTGTCCGAAACCAAATTTTGAACTTTGACGCACGCAGTAAGCTCTTGCACCGCTCGTTCATCAAATCCCAGTATTTTTTTTTGTTTAGGGCAGAAATTCGAAATTATGTGAGAATTAAGCTGCGAAATTCGATTTTGGAGCCGTTAAGTTGGTTTTTTTGGGAGAATGATAGTTAAGGGTGTTGTGGAGCTGCGGAATTTTACGGATCTTGATTTGGACACACGGTTTGTCCAAAACGGAATTTTGAACTTTGACGTGCGCAGTAAGCTCATGGACTTCTCGTTCATCCAATCCGACTATTTTTTTTTTGTTTAAGGCAGAAATTCGCAATTACGTGAGAATTGAGCCGCGAAGTCCGATTTTGAAGCCGTTAAGTTGATTTTTTTTTTGGAGAATGATAGTTAAGGGTGCTGTGGAGTTGTGGGATTTTACGAATCTTGATTTGGACTTACGGTTTGTCCAAAACGTACAGTAAGCTCTTGCACCGCTCGTTCATTCAATTCGAGTATTTTTTTTTGTTTAGGGAAAAAATTCGAAATTATGTGAGAATTGAGCCGCTAAGTCCGATTTTAGAGATGTTAAGTTATTTTTTTTTAGAGATTGATAATTAAGGGTGTTGTGGAGCTGTGGGATTTTACGGATTTTGATTTAGACTTACGATTTGTCCGAAACGGAATTTTGAACGTCGACGCGCGCAGTAAGCTCTTGCACCGCTCGTTCATCCAATCCGAGTATTTTTTTTGTTTAGGGGAGAAATTCGAAATTATGTGAGAATAGAGCCGTGAAATCCGATTTTAGAGCTATTAAGTTGATTTTTTTTTTTAGAATGATAGTTAAGGGTGTTGTGAAGCTGTGAGATTTTACGGATCTTGATTTGGACTTACAATTTATCCGAAAAGGAATTTTGAACTTTGACGCTCGCAGTAAGCTCTTGCACCATTCGTTCATCCAATCCGAGTATTTTTTTTTTGTTTAGGGCAGAAATTTGAAATTATGTGAGAATTGAGACGTGAAGTCCGATTTTGAAGCTGTTAAGTTAATTTTTTTGGGACAATGGGAGTTAAGGGTGTTGTGAAGCTGTGGGATTTTACGAATCTTGATTTAGACTTACGCTTTGTCTGAAACAAAATTTTGAACTTTCACGCGTGTAGTAAGCTCTTGGACCACTCGTTCATCCAATCCGTGTTTTTTTTTTTTAGGGCAGAAATTCGAAATTATGTGAGAATTGAGCCGCGAAGTCTGATTTTGGAGCCGTTAAGGTTTTTTTTTTTTGAGAATGATAGTTAAGCGTATTGCGAAGCTATTGGATTTTACGGATCTTGATTTAGACTTACGGTTTGTCCAAAACGTAATTTTGAACTTTGACGCACGCAATAAGCTCTTGCACCGCTAGTTCATCCAATCCGAGTATTTTTCTTTTGTTTAGGGCAGAAATTCGAAATTATGTGAAAATTAAGCCGCGAAGTTCGATTTTGGAGCCGTTAAGATGATTTTTTTGGGAAAATGATAGTTAAAGATGTTATGGAGCTGTGGGATTTTATGGATCTTCATTTGGACTTACGGTTTGTCCGAAATGGAATTTTGAACTTTGACGCACGCAGTAAGCTCTTGCACTGCTTGTTCATCCAATCCAAGTAAATTTTTTTGGTTTAGGACAGAAATTCGAAATTATATGAGAATTGAGACGCGAAGTTCGATTTTGGAGCTGTTAAGTTGATTTTCTTTTAAAGAATGATAGTTAAGGGTGTTGTGGAGCTGTGGGATTTTACGGATCTTGATTTAGACTTACGGTTTGTCCAAAACGGAATTTTGAACTTTGACGCGTGCCGTAAGCTCTTGCACCACTCGTTCATCCAATTCGAGTATTTTTTTTTTTTAGGGAAGAAATTCGAAATTATATAAGACTTGAGCCGCTAAGTCCGATTTTGGAGCCGTTAAGTTGATTTGTTTTTTGGAGAATGATAGTTAAAGGTATTGTGGAGCCGTGGGATTTTACGGATCTTGATTTAGACTTACGGTTTGTCCGAAACGGAATTTTGAATTTTGACGCGCATAGTAAGCTCTTGCACCGCTCGTTCATCCAATCCGAGTATTTTTTTTAGGTTTAGGGCAGAAATTTGAAATTATGTGAGAATTGTGCCACGAAATCCGATTTTAAAGCCGTTAAGTTGATTTTTTTTTTGGGTTAATACCACGAAAAACCCCAAACTAATACGTCTGTGACAAATTTACCCTAAACTATTTTTTGACCACGAAAAATCATAAACTGGTACATTTGTGACAAATTTACCCCAAACTGATATACCTGTGACAAATTTACCCTCCGTCACTTTCTATCAAATTTTACTGTCAAATTGTTGAGTTTGATGACACGTAACAGTTGACAAGATGTGCTAATTTTGGATTTTATCCTCCGTTTATCTCAGATTTGCCAGTTTGGGATTTTTCGTGGTATTAATACAATTTAACGGAAACTAACGAAGGGTAAATTTGTCACAGGTGTACTAGTTTGGGGTTTTTCGTGGTTAAAAAATTATTTTGGGATAAATTTGTCACATGTGTACTAGTTTGGGGTTTTTCATGGTCAAAAAAATAGTTTAGGGTAAATTTGTTAGATGCGTACCAGTTTGGGATTTTTCATGGTATTAACCCTTTTTTTTTTTAGAATGATAGTTAAAGGTGTTGTGGAGCTGTGAGATTTAAGGGATCCTGATTTGAACTTATGATTTGTCCTAAACAGAATTTTGAACTTTCATGTGCGCAGTAAGCTCTTGCACCGCTTGTTCATCCAATCTAAGTATTTTTTTTTTCTTTAGGGCAGAAATTCGAAATTATGTGAGAATTGAGCCGCGAAGTTCGATTTTAGAGCCTTTAAGTTGATTTTTTTTTTAGAATGATAGTTAAGGGTGTTGTGGAGTTGTGGGATTTTACAGATCTTGATTTGTACTACGGTTTGTCTGAAACGAAATTTTGAATGTTGACGCGCATAGTAAGCTCTTGCACCGCTCGTTCATCCAATCCCAGTATTTTTTTTGTTTAACGCAGAAATTCGAAATCATATGAGAATTGAGCCGCGAAGTCCGATTTTAGAGCCATTAAGTTGATTTTTTTTTTTAGAATGATAGTTAAGGGTGTTGTGGAGCTGTGGGATATTACGGATTTTGATTTGGACTTACGGTTTGTTCGAAATGAAATTTTGAACTTTGACGCGCATAGTAAGCTCTTGCACCGCTCGTTCATCCAATCCGAGTATTTTTTTTTGTTTAGGGCAGAAATTCGAAATTATGTGAGAATTGAGCCACGAAGTCTGATTTTGAAACCGTTAAGTTGATTTTTTTTTTTGAAGAATGATAATTAAGGGTGTTGTGGAGCTATGGGATTTTACGGATCTTGATTTGGACTTATGGTTTGTCCGAAACAGAATTTTGAACTTTGACGCGCGCAGTAAGCTCTTGCACCGCTCGTTCATTCAATCCGAGTATTTGTTTTTTGTTTAGGGCAAAACTTCGAAATTATGTGAGAATTGAGCTGCGAAGTCCGATTTTGAAGTGGTTAAGTTGAATTTTTTTTGGAGAATGATAGTTAAGGGTGTTGTGGAGCTATGAGATTTTACGGATCTTGATTTGGACTTACGGTTTGTCTGAAACGGAATTTTGAACTTTGACGCATGCAGTAAGCTCTTGCACCACTCGTTCATCCAATTCGAGTATTTTTTTTTTGTTTAGGGCAGAAATTCGAAATTATGTGAGAATTGAGCCGCGAATTTCGAATTTGGAGCCGTCAAGTTGATTTTTTTTTTAAGAATGATAGTTAAAGGTGTTGTAGAGCTATGGGATTTTACGGATCTATATTTGGACTTACAGTTTATCCGAAACGGAATTTTGAACTTTGACTCGTGCAGTAAGCTCTTGCATCGCTTGTTCATCCAATCAGAGTATTTTTTTTTGTTCAGGGCAGAAATTCGAAATTATGTGAGAATTGAGCCGCGAAATCCAATTTTGGAGCCGTTAGGTTGATTTTTTTTTAGAGAATGATAATTAAGGGTGTTGTGGAGCTGTGGGATTTTACGGATCCTGATTTGAACTTACAGTTTGTCTGAAACGGAATTTTGAACTTTGATGTGCAAAGTAAGCTCTTGCACCGCTTATTCATCCAATCCGAGTATTTTTTTTTGTTTATGGCAGAAATTCGAAATTATGTGAGAATTGAGCCATGAAGTCCGGTTTTGAAGCCGTTAAGTTGATTTTTTTTTTAAATAATGATAATTAAGGGTGTTGTAGAGCTATGGGATTTTACGGATCTTGATTTAGATTTACGGTTTGTCCGAAACATAATTTTGAACTTTGACGCGCGCAGTAAGCTCTTGCACCGCTCGTTCATTCAATTAGAGTATTTGTTTTTTGTTTAGAAAAGAACTTCGAAATTATGTGAGAATTGAGCCGCGAAGTCCGATTTTGAAGTGGTTAAGTTGAATTTTTTTTGGAGAATGATAGTTAAGGGTGTTGTGGAGCTGTGAGATTTTACGGATCTTGATTTGGACTTACGGTTTGTCTGAAACGGAATTTTGAACTTTGACGCACGCAGTAAGCTCTTGCACTGCTCTCGTTTATCCAATTCGAGTATTTTTTTTTTGTTTAGGGCAGAAATTCGAAATTATGTGAGAATTGAGCTGCGAATTTCGAATTTTGAGCCGTCAAGTTGATTTTTTTTTTAGAATGATAGTTAAAGGTGTTGTAGAGCTGTGGGATTTTACGGATCTATATTTGGACTTACGGTTTATCCGAAATGGAATTTTGAACTTTGATTCGCGCAGTAAGCTCTTGCATCGCTTGTTTATCCAATCCGAGTATTTTTTTTTTGTTCAGGGTAGAAATTCGAAATTATATGAGAATTGAGCCGCGAAGTTCGATTTTGGAGCCGTTAGGTTGATTTTTTTTTAGAGAATGATAGTTAATGGTGTTGTGGAGCTGTGGGATTTTACAGATCCTGATTTGAACTTACAGTTTGTCTGAAACGGAATTTTGAACTTTGACGTGCGAAGTAAGCTCTTGCACCGCTTGTTCATCCAATCCGAGTATTTTTTTTTTTTGTTTAGGGCAGAAATTTGAAATTATGTGAGAATTGAGACGCGAAGTCCTATTTTGGAGCCGTTAAGTTGATTTCTTTTTTTAGAATGATAGTTAAGGGTGTTGTGGAACTATGGGATTTTATAGATCTTGATTTGAACTTATGGTTTGTCCGAAAAGGAATTTTGAACTTTGACGCACGCAGTAATCTCTTGCACCGCTCATTCATCCAATCCGTGTATTTTTTTTTTGTTTAGGGCAGAAATTCAAAATTATGTGAGAATTGAGTCGCAAAGTCCGATTTTGGAGTCGTTAAGTTGATTTTTTTGGGAAAATGATAGGTAATGGTGTTGTGGAGCTGTGGGATTTTACAGATCTTGATTTGGACTTATGGTTTGTCCGAAACGGAATTTTGAACTTTGACGTGTGCAGTGAATAGTACACGACTAGAACCTATTGCATTTGTTTTTGTCGATTTTTGGACAGATTCTAGAGGATTCGTGTTGGGGGTTTTGAAGTACATTAAAAGAGCTTTTTTTGGACTGCAAGCTCGCTTTAATCAGGGATCGGAGGAAAGAGTTATGATGTGTTAAAGTTCGACGCACAAGTTACGCATTGTGGATGGCTTGAGTAATTGCTTTGGGTGTGTGATTTGTTAGCGCATATAAGTTGTTTTGTTAGCGTCTAGGCGTCGTCTAGTCGTTTTGTAGTTATTGTAGTATTTTACTCAATTTTGACGTTGATTCTCATTTAATTGATAGGATTACGAGATCGTTGAGTTGTTTAACTACACATAATTTGATTTTGAGCATTTTAGGTAAGTGGTGCTATTTTTTCTTCGATTTTGTGAAATTCATGACTTGAAATAATAATATTTCGATATATATAATTGGAGATGTTTATTTTGATAACAGGTTCTTTGGTTGTGTTTTGAGACTGCGTCCTTCATGTGAAATGGCAGCCGTGTCATTCCCCTATTCGTGTAGATTTTGGGTGTGACAAAGCATGACCATATCTGCATCACTGAAACAATTAACTGGAGTAGCAATGAAATTTGGAATACCACCACGAAAAATCAAAAACTGGTACGCTTGTGACAAATTTACCTTAAACTATTTTTTTGACCATGAAAAATCCTAAACTGGTACATTTGTGATAAATTTACCTCAAACCGGTACACTTGTGATAAATTTACTCTCCGTCAATTTCTGTCAAATTTTACTGTCGAATTGCTAAGTTTGATGACACGTGACAGTTGACAAGGTGTACTAGTTTTGGGTTTTATCCTCCGTTTATTTCAGGTTTGCCAATTTGAGGTTTTTCGTGATATTAATCCAATTTAATGAAAACTAATTGAGGGTAAATTTGTCACAGGTGTACCAGTTTGGGGTAAATTTGTCACAAATATGCCAGTTTGAGGTTTTTCATTGTCAAAAACTTGGTTTGGGGTAAATTTGTCACATGTGTACCAGTTTGGGGTTTTTCGTGGTAAAAAAAAATAGTTTGGGGTAAATTTGTCATAGGCATACCAGTTTGGGGTTTTTCGTGGTATTAACCCATTAAATTTAGTCAATTCTCTTGATATAAGCATTTGGTTCGACTGGTAAGAAAAGAAAAAAGAAACAAAGAGTAAGAAATCAACATTTTAGGATGTCTCCCCTCTCTTCTGTAGGAGAAGAGAACATGGGATGACCCTGATAATTGCTTTGATCTTGTGTAGCAATCTGTTCTGCAACGGCAGCAAAGGTAAAAAAACACACGCACACACAAGTCCGCCATTGCTTCAAATCAGTTGTAGCAAGATTCAGAAGCCACCAGGCAATTTATCTAAGCAAGAATCAAGTCTAGCGACCTGTGTGTGTGTGTGTGTGTGAGAGAGAGAGAGAATCAAGTTTAGCGACCTATGTGTGTGTGTGTGAGAGAGAGAGAGAGAGAGTCCAAACTTTGTGTGAGGCTAAACAAAGAATGATTCTTGCTCCGATTTTTGAACAAGAATGCTATATTCACTCCAACATAAGGACTCAACTTAAAAAATGCACAACTTCAAAATCCAAATAGCATATATCAGGTTAAGCTCAAAAGCAGTTGAGGGTTAATTACAAGCGCCAAAGCATGCGTAGTAGTGCTTTTCTACAGTAAGGGACCAGAATTGATCCGCTATCCTTGTGATTTCTGGCTTCGGATCAACAGCAGAATAAGATGAACCATAAAATATCTTCTTGTCTTGGCTATCCATGCAATCAATCTTGGTGAACTTCCTCAGCAGGAGGGGCAGCGAATCTAATGGCTGCTGGTTGTGCAACCACAACAGCCTCATCAGCAAATAGGGCCTTGATAAATGATGGGGTTCTTAGGGGCTGACGACCAGTCATCTGTGGATTCACATCCTCAAGAAAGTAGTAGGCATGACCAGCTATCGTTCCCTGCATCACAATATTTTATATTGAGCATAAGGACCAGCACAACAGAAAATTATCATGGTGCTTTAAATAGATAAATACAAACCACAACAATAGATTGCATACGTTAAGTATAGGGTGGTGCTGTTTCCACAGCCTTCATATGTTAAAGGATCAAATTAGCTTTCAACTTAGTTAAGCATTTTTTGGTATGTAATAACACATTTTCTAGGAAAACCGATGATCTATGAGTTACTACTTTCATATCTCAATTTAATAAAAAATGGGAGGGTAAGCTTCAGGATTAGTTCAATGATTATTGGTATAAAACATCAAAACATGACAGGACAAATATAGACCAGCATAATCTTGGAGAGCCAAAGCATTTATCATCTCTTAAGACTGCCTTTCCACTTAAGGAACTCTTAACCAGGGACACTGTCTTAAACCCGATTCTACATAAAAAATTGTAACACAGGTAATAGACTCGCACCTCACTGCCCATGTTTGGCTTCCTTTCTACACCCGCAACACCTGCAATAATAAAGGGAGAGAAGTCAGATAATATATACTGTATCAAATCTAGACTAAAACAGATGTGCATATTCATCTATATAAAAAAAAAATTATTGAAAACTCTTACGAGCAAAAATTCAGAGAACATGCATCCAGGTAATCAACTTTTGATCTCTCTTTTATTGTTAGATATTAAAGAATTACCTAGATGGAAAGGAAAAAATAGATGATGCTTGAAGGTAAAAAGAGTTGTGCGTGACTTGAATGAGTCTTACATCATCATGGCTGATGCTTGAAAAACAAGACTATTATCCAACTACTTGAACAATTCACTGACAATGCCAAGCATCAAGCTATGCAGGTACAAATATGAGATTTTAGGTTACAAACCAAATACACTAGAACCCCCTTGAGGCACTACCACCTAGTGGAACAACCATTCGGAAGGCCAATCGTAGCTTTAAATTTGTTTCAAGTTCGGGTTGCGTCAATAAATTCCATCATTCAGTACCAACCTCACAGAACTCCATTTCCACTCCAAAAAATAGGAAAATTTTCCCTCTAACATTAATTTGTCATTGGGAGATCTTCTATGAATTCTAGTTTTTACCCTAATCTCTGGCGTAAACACTTATAATAGGGCCATGAAACTAGAAAACCACAAAGATGGGCAAAGAACCAATAAAAATCTTCGGTGAGAGAATGCGATTTCTTTAAGCTTCATATATTTGAAAATCATAGCATTAATGCAATGTTCTCTTCTAAGCCTGAATCAACACATAATATCATGTACAGGTGAACTGGAGTTGCTATACTCTATCTCATCATATCATTCCAATCATGAGGGCTAAAATAATCGACAAGTTATGAACCTCTGTTGATAGGCTGTTGTTTTGGTGATGAAAGGTTGCTAGAGAGCTTCGAATTGGCTACAGCAGCTGTTCTTCTACTATTTTGCTGCTGCAAATGTGCTCTAGTTCCAACTGTGCCCATACAAGTATGATGACAAAAGAGAAATCCAAAGAGAATTTTCTTATCATGTCCATAAAAGGATATTTTATACAAATAAAGAAAACCTGAAGGAGGTGTTCTCGGAGCAACTGCTCTCTCGCGAAGAGACGGTGGAACATAAAGGCAACTCTGGTACAAATTCGAGTACACATTACAAAGAAGCCATCAGGCCAAAGATTGAAATTAATGCACATTTTCTGATTTTTTTGAAGGAAAAAAAATTGTCACCTTAAAGAAGGGATGCTGCAAAGCTTCAGGTGCCGTCGGCCTCTTGCTGGGATCCCATGAACAAAGTGACTATCAATGAAACGAAAGCACGTTAAAGCAAATAGCAAACTAGATCAGTGAGCAGTAAGGCTGCAAACTGGGTTCTCTCCACAAAATGCATACCGAAGGATAAACTATCAAACTTCAGCTATAAAAGGCCATAACGCATTTCCATAGATTACAATTCGCTTACCTTTATAAGACCAATAGCATGTTCACTTGCAGGTGGTATCACCATAGAAAGATCAACACCAGAAAACTGCATCGCAAAACTAATTCCTTCTCGTAAATGCACATTAGAGAATGACTATAGAAGGAACAAATAATCTAAAAACTTATGACCTGGGGGAACTGATAATTAATCACCTTCACGAGATGAAGACCTTCTGTCCAAGAGTCGGGGGTAGGACTACCTAATACATTGCATATTTTGTATATCTCATCTGCTTCACTGAATGCATCACAGGAAGAGTGTCAATTACTTTAGCATTTGATACCAACTAGCGAGCAGAATCTAAAAGAGAGCAGTTGAGAAAGCTACAAAGCATACTCATATGAACTATGTATAAATGAGCTCCATACACACGGTAATGAAGCAAGCAAGTTTTCAGACCAGAACCAATTGCACAGAGTTTTAAGAAGAAAGATCTAAACCGGGACATATACTTGCTGCTTGGAAAAAGTGGACGCAGGTTGAACATTTCAGCCATGATAGCACCCATAGCCCACATATCTACATGAGCAAAGCAAAGAGAAAAGTTCACTACTGATTATAACTCATAAGATCGTGTCATTAAATAATCTAAGTAGACAGTTCATTGTAGTTACACACTCACCAACTTTAGGACGATATGTAAATGACTGAAGCAAGACTTCAGGCGCTCGATACCTATTGTTCATTTATTATTTTTCGGGTCAAGACAACACAACAGGTCACAAAAAGAATACCGATAATTGCTGAAATCATCTAAATATTAATAAGAGAGTTCATATCACTTACCCACGTGTTGAGACGTATTCAGTGTATGGTGGCCGTGAATTTACTTCACGAGCAAGGCCAAAATCAGCAATCTTAATTGTTTTTTTCGTAACCAACAAATTTTCTGCAAGAAAGAGAGAGAGAGATTTTGACTTAGAAGCTTAGGGATACTGAAAGATAAACTAGCAGGAGAAACTATGTTATGGGCCAGACATCTGCAACTCCATAAAAAAATCCACTGCAGGTCATAATGATAGATGCACTAGACTTGTACATGCACCAGAGATACAACAGAACATACAAAGATAATTTAGCAAGCATCTCCCATAAAAGGGGTTCGAAGGGGATACATTTTAGATGTACAACCAAATCTTGAGAAAATGTATAATAGACTTGGTAGACAAAGTAGGAAAGCAACTCTTAGTGTGATACAACTAATAGCTATAGAAAATAATCTAGAAAAATAGGAAAAGAACTATAAACGAAAGAAAAGAAGTATATATGAAAGAAAAGCAGATGATTCCAAACTAGATTGTAAAGGTAACTTCCTAGGTATTGGCAAGTAGTTGCTCATATCTCGGCAATCTAGTTGTGGAGCTGATGTAGAAGTTTATGGATGGAAAAAGGTTGAGGGAGATTTTCAATACATTGCATAGTTTCTAAAGAAGGCCAGTGTATTGCTTTATGTTAAAAAAAATATAGAGAAAAGAAAATTTCCTTTGACATAAAGGTTTAGCTTGCCAAGATTATGCTGGTCTATACTTGTTTAGCTTGCCACATTATCAGGTTATCTAAAATACATGCATAGGTCAAATCCCATAATGCTAAAGCTAGACAAACCAAATCAGGACAGGCCTCTCCGCATCAGGAAATTAAAGCAAAGACTAGCACATTTATTATGGAGCACCGACAACCTAGTCACTCCAGGTTTCAGGATGCATTATCCTAAACCCGTGAGACTATACCATTAAACTCTAGCCACGGCATCACCCTCTAACAGAAAAAGGAGTTGAAGGTCATGTGTACTTTGTTTTCTTGATCAAGCATTCAGAGTGCCTAATATCATACCACCCACAACCTTTTAACATTGCTAAGAGTCTAAACTGCACGTCAACATCGTAATATCAGATAGTGCAAGTTCACCAGAATTGAATTTTGCAAGCTTCATTCAATAGAAACAAGTTGTGCGTTGTCTTCATTTTCTAGGTAGTAACGTAAGAATTATAAGCCGTTTCTAGAAGATATCAGAGATTGAAATCGAAAATCCATAATTTAATCTTGTGATACCTTCGGCCATTCCATTGAGCTTCCAAAGTATCCAATACCAAATGATGACAAAGAGTAAGCAGAAGCAATCTCTACAGCCTTTAGCTTCGGTGAGGATCCGAGAACCTAAAATAATTACAATCGCAAAAAATTAAAAATCGATGCCAAGATAATTTGTACGGGGCAATTAGCACAATGTTTAACTCGCCGTACTGGCACAGAAGCATCAGCTTTTACTGATAAAATGCCAGCAGTTCTATCAAAACCATGTTGACTGCTTTCCCAGAGCACCACACGTAAAACTTTCACCTAAAATAATTACAATCGCAAAAAATTAAAAATCGATGCCAAGATAATCTGTACGGGGCAATTAGCACAATGTTTAACTCGCCGTACTGGCACAGAAGCATTAGCTTTTACTGATAAAATGCCAGCAGTTCTATCAAAACCATGTTGACTGCTTTCCCAGAGCACCACACGTAAAACTTTCATGCAAGCAGATGCAGGACTTGCCTGTGAACTACGCTGTAAAAATAGCTATTTTCAGATTAGTTGGTCTATATTAATATTAAGCCTCCGCCAAAAGCATAAGCAAAAGCTAAACCTACCAAAGAATGTGATAATCAGGAGAGAGAAGTAATCATAATTCTCACAGGCAAGCTTAATTCAATTTCCATCTATCAGCATGGTGACGGAAAGTGCATCATTATTTCAAGATGGCCATGTATATACTAGGTCATATTATACAGCCCCATATATTGCTTTCAAAAAGTTACTCAGATTAACAAAACCAGCATCACATACTTGCCAGAAAAAAGAAAACCATCACTATAGTTACATACATTCTTTCATGTCTCTTAAAGAAACAGCCTCATTGATAGATATTTAACTAGGATAGATCATACATTGATGATGAGACGCAACACTCACGAGTTGCGAAACCCTTCATTAGGTACTCCCCTGCACTGGAGACGCAACTGCCCGTAATAAAAGGAGCCCCAAATGGACCGTTTGAAGATGCCCAACAACCTGTGCCGTACATTGCAGCCAATCCAACAAGGCCACTAATCTGTCATTTTTACAAGAATTAATATCATGATGACAATTATGCTAACTTAAAAATGTTTCAAAATAGACCAATTACCTTCAATGTAATACCACCACTTGAAGCACCAGCTACTATGTGTCCCTCATTGTCGATGCAAATAACTCCAACGGTGTCCATGATGCTATCATCTTTGACAATAAAAAGATATAGTGCAACAGTTAGTCTAGTTCCTATAGACATACAAACATTTCAGTCTCTTAGGGACACATACCTAACACTTCAACTGGCTCTTGGAGCATAGGTTGCTCCGTAACAGTCTTTTTCTCAGCTCTTGCATCATTAACCATTTCTTTATATTTTTCCCATTGTGTTCTTGTCCTTTCAGTCACCAGCCACTGTGGATCTAAAATGTGCAATATGCTCTATTTTAGTTGGCGCACTCAAAAAGTATAATTACAGTCAAATACACAATCAACTGACATAAAACGAAAGAAATCAAGCATTGGGACCTCTTCAGCTTCAGCTATAGTCACAGGCAGAGCAACACCCTTGGCCTTTGCCCATTTGCGAGCACCTTCACCAACCAAAAACCTATCAGAAGGAAACATAACTCAACACTGTTATGAAGAAGGGACCTCAAAGAACATTGAACGATGCAATAGCATACCCACAACAAGCCAATATACAAGTACCAAAAAGCCTTACCGACACATGGAAATTTTCAGCAACTTTTCTCTTGATTGACAAACAGTTAAAACTATCCAAAGAAACAAGTAAGATTCATATGTTACATAAATGCTGAGCCTATAAATGGATTTTAAACCAAAAAACTCAATGGGATTTTAACATATCAACATGAATACAGCTTTTAAAAATTGTTTACAACTCACAGTTAGAAGAGTTTCTACTGAAAAAATAATTCAGGTACAGCTTCTAAATTTCTAATGTTCATCCTTTTGTTCTTGTTGGGAAAATTTGCAGTAATAGGGAATTCTCCAGAAGCTCTAGTGAGTCCCTTGCTGATGAAATCCCCAAATGGAGGTGATGAAGGTATGCCTGACAAAAACTCTTTCAGTGATAAACACAAGTGGTAATCACCAAGAACATAGCTTTGAAAGTATCCCTTGCAAGGAGAGTTAGACTACTACCTGTGTAAGTAATGTACATAAGGTAATTACCAAAGAGCGATGTACTTAGAGGCACTTTTTTATGCCAAAATCTGTCGTATATCAGTATTGCATTAGAATTATCAAACTTCTTTCCTAGTAGAACCAATTTTATATTGACTATGGTCCTCCCTTCTTCATTACCATTCCACAATCTAGCTTTCCAAATGGCATAGAAGACAAAAGAATTCTAACAAGCATAAAAAAAAAAGACCATTCTGCTATCTTCCACCTCTCGACAAATTATGGTGAGATCATGCATTGTCTATGCCTTCGGAATTATTTAATTAATTCATCCCAGGATGTTGAAAAGAATTTGATGACCCCTGTACAAAGGAATAAATAATATATTGAGAAAAGGCACAGTTTGCTAAACAATGTGCCTACATAGTTATTATCTCAAAGGCTCTCACGTCAAAAAAAGTGAGGCAAGTTATACCTGACTCAAAATGTTTCCATGGGATATATTATGGTAATCCAATATCTATCAACAAGAAACCATTACTAAGAATTAGAATAGTTTACTAAAACTAAAACAACACTAGGATGTCAAATGATTTTCGTAAGAGGTACCTGACTAATGAATGGGGCAAATCCATTCATTATCCCCGGCGACATGATATATGGTGGTTGCATCTATATAAAAGAAGATCTCATTAGTAGAATGTGACAAATGTGCTTCTATATGATCTATTTTACTTCTCCAACATATATAAACAAGTAATAATTAGCAATAAATAAAAACTCCAGCCAAACATTAGAATAGTAGCGTAGGCTTCTACATACCTGACTAGTGAATGGGGAAAAACTATTCATAATCCATGGCGGCATGATGTATGGTGGTTGTATCTATACAAAAATAAATTGCCCCAATTAGCAGAATGCAAATAAAAATTCTAAACTCAGAGGGACATACCTGATTATGAAAATTTAGATTTACCATAGGGCCGCCAATGTTGCTAGGACAAAAGGCATTTCGAATCTGATTTAAATTTCTTGAATAGTCTAGTAAATGAGTCTCATCATGCCTTACTTGGACAACCAGTTCTACATTACAAAATAAGAAATATATTATTTTGCATCATGTAGCATAAATATAAAAATAAACTAGACATATTAACTAGAACTCTATGTCACTTAGCTCACCTCGACTTTCTACTAGCATTTGAGGTGTTTTTTTCTTAGATTTTTTCTTCTTTTTCTCATTCGAACTTTTAAGCCTTCCATAAGTTATTCCCTTTCCTTTCCTTCAAGGGGGTCCAATACCGACATCTCACACAAAGAAGCATCATTATTACCATCATCACTAGCATCATTTGTTACAACCAAACTTGAGTTGTATGATAAAATTTCAGCCACCATTGCATCCAAGTGCTTCTTCGCTATTCTCGCAATATTTCCATCTTGGGCTCCCAAACTCATCACTTCAAATTTTGCATTAACGTGAAAAATCGATCGAAGGTAGATGGACCTTGTGACATTTCATGAGACTCATTATTCACATACCATTGCTTCGCACCCTTAGTCCATCTTTTCAAGATATAAGAAGATGGAATGACTGAAACCAATATGTTCAGATTCAACACATGCAAAGCATGGCGACACAACTACCCATTTAATTCAAATAATTTGCATTCGCAAGAAATTGAAAAGTCAATAGCGTTAAATCTGACAACATGTTGACCTTGAATTCCCTTGCACTCGATAGTGTGTTCATACACTGACTCGTGGGAAGCAGTACTTGAAATCCGTTGAGAGACACTTTATGAAAATTCTTCATTAAACCTATTGAAAATGGCACGAGTATACATCGAAGCGGTATGCGTCAATAGCTCGTTATTCAAAATCCGCATTTTAGGCTGCCCACGAGAATTATAATCATCTTGAACTTCAATATCTCTCATATATTTTAGTTGTTCTTCATAGTGATGGACAAATTCTACTAAGGTCAATGTCTTAGTCGACATTTGTTGGAAGACGTTCTTAGTGCTCTCACTCCTTTGACTTGATTTTATACCACAAGAAAAAATATCACGACCAAAAGCCAAACTTCATTTATGTCTCAGGTTATATAACCTCTTAAGCCAACTGTTATTCTCAGTGCCACACTCCTCTTCCATTTTCCTCCAAGTAGATTCAAATTCATTCTCTGATTTGCATCTATACATAAGTTTTGAGAAATATTTTTCCTTAAACCCTGGCTTGTGGTAAAGATGTTGAATGTTTTTATTGGCATTTTTCCCAATGTGCCAAGTGTATAAACGGTGTTAAGTATTCGGGAAGACCGTTTGAATGGCTTTTGCCATTGCTTGGTCTTGATTAGTGAAAATAGTTTTTGGAGCCTTATTTCCTATAGACTGCAAAAATACGTCAAATAACCAAGTAAATGAATCTGTTGTCTCATCCAACAAAAATGCATAACTAAACAAAGCATTCTTCCAATGATGATTAGCTCCAACAAAAGGTGCACATATCATATTATACTTGTTAGTACGATACGTGATAACCAAAATCATCACATCACCGAAACAATCATAATCAAATTTGGACAAACTATCTCTCCAAAATAGATTTGTCAATCTCCCATCTTGATCTACCTGTTGTGCATAGAAAAATATTGGATTTTGCGTTTGCATGCTATGAAAATGATTCAAAAGAGTTTGACAATTTCCTCCATTTATATGATTTGATCTTTCACTTTACAAAAAGTTTTGACAATCGCGATGTGTGAAACCCAAGTTTTGGCTTCCTCCTGCTTTGTTTGCCAAAAACTTATATGACTTCGTCCCCCCAATGCCAGCTGTAGACAGGTCAACTAAAACACCCTTACAAAAATTAGAAATTATTTCCACATCTTATTAGGTACTTTTAATGTTCTGGTATAAATTCATGATTGTGCTCGGCAATATACTCTATGACTTCATAAACGCTATTCACAACCCTAAATATGATAAAAGCAAGACAGTCACATCTATTTTCAAGTCTTGCATATTTTCTTTCTTGATCAGATGAGTTGACCTATCGTAAACTCAAAATCTTTTCCCAAATCACGGGTTACATGTGCTAGATAGGCAGTTTCATACTGTAAGCAAACAACAAAAAGTATTTAACGTAGTGCTTTTATAAGAAAAATAACATATCCATTTTTTTTAAAAAGCAAATATCTTTCACGTGGTATGAGTTCAGGATTACCTCAAATTCAGCCATCGGATAACCCTACACGTGCAAATTAACTAACTAATCGCAAACGAACCCTTGTTAATTAGAAATGCCATGTACCTCCTGCCTCTCAATGAAACTTGGCTGCTTTAGATCATATAGTAGAAAACAAACTGCTTCATACATTAAAGACTTCAAAATATCATATAAATATTCCTTTCAAAAACTTACTCTATTTGCTTCATCGTCAATTTTTCTCAAAACCAACACCCAAAATCTTGATTGGGTTCGGTCACACAGGACAAAGCCATGAGAAAAGAAAATGCTTGGCCAAAAAAGGATTGAAAGAAGAGATAAAGCCTTTACGTAAGCACCAAAATCAATTAACATCATTTTTTTCTCAAAGTCAAGCCTTTCACCGAGGAAAATAAGGGAAGAGACAAAGCCTTGTGATCGCTCAACGGGCAAGACACATCACACATACATTGTGACATCCATTAGGCAAAAGATGATGAACAAAATTATGATTGATGGAATGTTAGACTAAGACATATATATTTAGCATTGCAAATTGTTAGCTACCATTCAAAACATTCAAACTCAACCTACACAAAACCTGATACACTTTGAAGGAAACATTCTTAGCATGTCAATGCAAGTTGTAGTAAGCGAAGCAACAACAATCGTCATATTAGTAAACATAATTGAGGCCTTACACATAAATTCAACAAGGAACCTTTCACAAAGATGCAACATTGAAATTAATGAAATTTATGAAATAAATTCTCTTATTTTCTGACCAAAAAAAGAAAAATCTCTTATTCAAAATCCAATCAAATTAAAGTCACTTCTATTAGTTCAATTAATGGGCGAGAAGCTCGACAATACACTCACGGAAAAAGGGAATCACGAGCGAACCTTTGTTAGCCAGAGATGGCAAGCACTAGAGGAGCAACGAGCATGTAGCAAATTCTGAGAGCAAGACCACAAAGTACAAAAATCATGGAGCAAATTCAAACCAGGAAAAACATGGAAAACAGAGTTTGAAATTACCAAAGCACTAATACTCACTATTTCACTAAGCCAATGCTTTTAGACTAGAGCAGCCATTGCTTGAGCAATTAACGCACATAGATGGGACTACCATCAGAGACAGACGGTAGCCAACCAAATTCAATGTTATTTCCATGACAAAGGAACCAATAGTGCCAAAGGATCAGTTTAATGCTCTACGAGTCAATGCTCAATCTAGCCAGACAAAGAGAGGGGGGCCGCTAACATAATATATTTGTTTGTAGAGTCACCTGTAGTTTGCAAGCTATGACTTTCGAGAACTAGCATCAGCAATGCAAAGAACTCATCTTCATAGTCCAATACTTTGTAAAGGAAAGGTCTTCTCGAGGCAAGTACCTACAATTCATCAATGAATTCTACTACTTAACGTTTCTATAAATTACCCCCATAAAAAAGAACAACTTAAAATCTAAGAAAATTGGAAAGACAATAATACCATAATAAAGCCCATCCTCTCACAAGTCAATCAAACTAATAACACAAAGTTCGAGATATTAATATAGGAATCGATACTTATCGTCATCCACTAAGCACAAACGTAATAAAACTCCGACAAATTCCAATAATTCAATTAGGTGCATTTACGGGTATGCTCAAGCAGGCAACAACAGGCCAAGAACCGAATTCAGCGAAGTAGCTAAAACTGAGAAAATTAGGCCAAATCACCATATCACTTATATAGGCTGCAAAGGAAACTGACGTCGTTGCAAAGTAGTTCATCATCGACTTATTCAGAGTCACTAACAAGGACATGAGCACTAGACAAGAGGTTCCTCCAAAAAATCGAACCTCCATTAGACAGTAGACAAGAACAGCGAAGTTGAGAAGAAGAAGAAGAAGAAAAATCACTTATTCTTTTCCCTTCGATATGGCAAACCCAGACAAAAGAAAACAAAAGGCATGCATACCTTGACCCATGCTTCTTCAATCCTCACTCGTCGTAGAGAGTGAGCTTCGTGAGTGCCGAAGCAGAGAGCAAGAGCACGTTGGAGGACAGAGCAAGCGAGCGCTGGAGGAGAGATGAGGCAGGCGTTGTCGCAGAGAATGGGCTTCGTGAGCGCCTGAGCGAAGAGCGAGAGTACGCCGAAGGACAGAGCAAGCGAGCGCCAGAGGAGAGACGAGGCTGGCGTCGTTGTAGAGAGTGAGCTTCGTGTGCATCGGGACGGAGAGCGAACTTTCTCGTCTCAATGGTCGTCGAGAGCAAAGAGCAGAGAAAGAGAAAGGGGTTGTGCATAATTTCTTCAAAATAGTAAAAGGGAGGAAGCGGGAACGTAAAAAGAGGAAAATGCACAATAAATGAAGAGAGAGATTGAACAATAAAAGTCTATCTACATTCCTAAAATTTTCTCTCTTTTTTTAATGAAAAAAAGGAAGTCTACTTGTAGGCCTAAATTTTTTTTTTTAAATAAAAAAAAGGAAGGATCCCATTATCTATGCGAAAACTTGGTGGCCAGACATGGAGCCACGTGTCCACCGCAAGTTGGTCGGGGATCACGGTGACTTGGTGTCCCCGGTCCACCCAATATTTTTTCGCATGCGCACGTTTCTCTCACCATGAAAATGCTGACTTTTTTCGGGAGGAGAGAGAGAGAGCAACGAGCTTGAACTCAGTTCCTGCCTGTTCTTCTTGGTTCGATCACTGTCCTCCCTTCTCAATGTCTCTCCTTCACGTTGGATCAAGCGTCGACTCGAAAGATGACTGCGAAAGACCCATCTCCACCATCGTCTTCATCATCGGTACTCTCTCTCTCTCTCAGATAGTGGCATTTCCTCCCAACATATCGCGTTTGTTCCGTGCATTTGACGAGTTGGAGATGTTGTGTTTGCCCTGTGTCTTCATAGAACCGCGAGTTCTGATTTGTACAACTCGTGCGGCAGATCATGAGTTTGCAGATTCTTGCTAAGTGATTACGTTTGATCTCATAGTTGCAGTTTATTTTAGTTTTCTGGTTTTTCTCACTGGGGTCTGATTGGGGTTGTAGCTATGGATGCCGAGGCACTTCCTATTCTGAAAAGGTTCAATCTTGCTGAGGATAGCACATTGTAAGCTTCTTTTCTTGCATGGATGATGATGATGATGTTGTCATACTTGCTTTGCTCTCATTAGGTGGTTTCTTTTAGGATTTTCAATCCAGGATCTATCTTTCTATTAATGAATCTATAGTTAATGCGCTTAATCATTACCTTAATTATTCAGTTGCACTTTGCTTTGACTTGTGATCAGTTCAATCACTTTAATAATGATCTGGCTCAAGACGAGCCTTCTGTTCTGATTCTGTTCTTTTATTTAATTTTTTTGTCTTCACTGTCCAGAAGGAAACCTTAAACCTCATAGATACTTCTGCCATCCGATAAACCTTCAGATTTTTCCCGACCTGCTGAATCAGGATTGGTGGAGACAACTTGTTTAGTCTAATGTTACTGGTTCTTGCATGCTTTCACCTTTTGTTTGCTTTATCATGCTTTCTCATGGTATCCCTGCAAACTCTTAAGGCATTTGACTGCCCCTGAAATTTCCGGACATAAGTTCCCTTCCATAATGCTCGATGCCATGATGTCGTGGACTGCTTGAAGTTTTGCCATGAGAATTCTGCAAGATGTCTTACCTCAGACACTTTGTATCTTCGCATATGACAAGAAGTAAAACACGTATGCAGTTTTCCAGGTCTCCCTTGGATTCGGTACCATGGCTTTTACAAAGATTTGCAGCTGAACGTGATTTGGCCAGGGAAAGATTTAGTTCTTGGTGGGTACCTAACAATACCTATTATTCCCTCGTCCATTATTTCCCTGCTCTTAGGCCTTTTCCACCCGACTCAATATAGGAAAGCTTTTGAATATTATCCTCAACCAGTAGAATGGAACTTTTTCTTACCACAAGGTTTGAGTAATATGGCTGTGATGAAATGCAGTACACGTATTTCAGGGTCTACTAAAGGAGTAGTTACAGTATTGAGAAAATGAAACTTCTATAGAATTTTTTATACCTATACGCACTGTGGTTGTACCATTCAGTCTACTTTGCTAGATTTCAGTGTTATAGATGCTAGGAACAACTAAGTTCCCTCTTCTTGACTCTTGAGTCAGCTAATTTTCCCTCTGAGCAATATTTACCATAATTTTCCTCTTTCGACGAGTCTATCTTAACTGCAGAATGCCAACATCAGAGAACATTTGACTTACAGTGGCACAGGACAAGTTTTGCCTTCCTATCGATATTCATTAAATTTGAAACTTCATGTGCATTAAGATAACACAAGCTTAGTCATGAGTTTCTTCCTCTTCTTGTTCATCTGTAGCCACACACAAGCACATCAAATGAACTTCTGTAGAGTTATCTTAATATGATATAGCATATCTAAATCCTCTGTGGGTCTTTTCTAGCTGAAACATTTATTTTTCATTTCCTAATTCAGGTTTGCAAATCTTTTTCCTAGTCAATCTGAAGTTACCTGTTCTCAACAGCACATGAGCCTTGACCAGAAGAATTATACAAGGATCAGTATCCTTTGTTTAAGACCAACAGATAGAATTTAGTATCTAAGACCAACAGATAGAATTCAGTACCTATCAGATGCCCTCTGCAATCAATTCGTGAGCTGTAAATTTCATGCTTATCTACCCATAAGGGACTTACCAACTCCTCTCAGTTTCTCTCTTTGATAGGTGTTAATAATATTGGGACTATTCCAGCAGCACTAGTGACCTATGCATCTATCCAGGCATTGAAGCCAGATCTCATCATAAATGCAGGCACAGCTGGTGGCTATATGGTAAAGCTGCTTATTATGAGGATTTTGAAACTGTATATTTATTGAGGCTTCTGAAATTTACTTATATGTCTTGTAGCATCTATTCCAAATTTGTAAAGTGGATTCATTTTTCCTCAATATAGGGGCCATCAGTTTCCTTACTTTTCATAAACTTCTTTATTCAGCCTTTATGCATATGACTTTCCGTGTTGTCCATACTATATGCTTTCCACTACTTTCTTATTTACTCTTTAGTAGATAGAATCCAAGAGGACAGCTTACTCGTAAAGGAACAAAAGATAGGGATGTAAGATCCACATAGCGCCTAAGCACACATGTCTAGAAGACATAATCACTTTAGGTCATTGTACTGACTTTTGGCGGTTTCAGTCGAAAGGAGCAAACATCAAGGATGTTTTTCTTGTATCAAGTGTTGCTTTCCATCATAGAAGGATACCTCTTCCTGTAAGTGATCCAAACCTTTTGATTCTTAAATGCTTTTTCTCTTGATAAACACAAGATATGTGCAGGGAGGTGCATCTACCTTAATTTCTAATATCAGTTCATATTATTTATATCATAGTGGTGATCAGATCCTTGGCAGTATAAAGAGGTGTCTGCCAAAATAGAGCAATTGCATTATGTTGAAATTTTGACAACTTCTGCAATTTAAGATAATAAGTCATACTTTTTCTCTGCAGGGTCGTGATCTGTATGGAATTGGCCGGCAACAGTCCTTCTCAACGCCAGTTCTTTCAGCAGAGCTTCAACTGAAGGTTATCATGCATAGTTCTTAGGCTTACTCAAAATGTATTCATACTTAGGATGTTTTATCATGTAACCTGGCATAGAGCAGTTTGTGACAGTTTTTGTGAATGACAACGTGTTTTGCTTTTTATATATCATTAACACTTGCAACACATTGAGAAACAGTAATATAGGATTTGTTTAATTTGCTCACCTCCCTATGTGACACTAGTCTTGATAATTGTATTACTTTCTTATCAAGGTAATCTGCACATGAGAATTGTCATTTGCAGCCTCAGTCTTGATATAGAGATGCCTATCATGGTCGTTAGACTTTAGGTTTACTTATATTGACTGAGGTGGAGCATTCTCTAGTATTTGATGAATTTAATGAGAAAGCATGCAATCCAAATGATTTTAAGATCTTGGTAATCTGCAGAATAGTTCACCTTTCATCTAGTTTATCGGTTATGCATTGCAACTCAGTTACTCATCATAGGTTGTACTTATTAATTATCACCCTCTACATTTCTTTACCTATAACGATCTATACAGAATTTTTATTTGGAGTCACTCGATATTCCAGGCTGGAGTACTATCCACTGGTGACTCCTTTGATATTTGCCCACCGGATGAAGCATTCATCGACGCTAATAATGCTAACCTTGTAGATATGGAGGTAACCCTTTCGAGCACTGCATGTCCTGACACCAATTTTTGACACGCATTTCATGTTTCCCAAATTATTGCAGTAAAGTTCCTGCTTTATGGCAGTATTATGACTGATAAAAGTGAAAGTAACATAGAGAAAGTATTGTTTTGGTGATATAGCCCCACAAGTCTGAAGGTGACATTGTGAAGGGTGTTGTAGAGGTTACATTTTAGATCCTCAAGTAGTTCTGGATATGTGGTCACTCAGATTTTTCTAGACTTGCTCTGATGATACCAGCAATTTAACATGTCCAGAGTCTCATGAATTGTTCAAAGTTTCACAAAAGCTAAAGTGTCAGCTTCTCTTTTAGGAGGATGGTGTATCAACAGATTTTGCTATGAGCTACTTCAGATAATGATAATCACAGTTTTATAGTCGTCGTTTTAGTTCGAAGAATCAGGGATGGATTTGGTTTGCAGGGAGCAGCTGTTGCCTATGTGGCAGGTCTAATAAACGTCCCTGCTATATTCTTGAAAGTTGTGAGCAACGCCGTTGATGGTGGCAAGCCATCTGTAGAGGAATTTCACCAGAATTTGGCAGCAGCTACGTCTGCCCTTGATCAGACAGTTGCAGAAGTCGTGGAATTCATCAGTGGGAAGTGCCTGTCTGAACTGTCCATCTCTGAAACATCTTCTCTGGGCTCTACAAGATCTTCCTGACTAGAACTATAGTTGTTTTAGTTGCACACTTGATCTTCTCTTATTTGAATGTTATCGCAGTTTGCTCATTCATGATTCAACTGCTGAATCACTGGGATTCAACTGGTGAACTCACAACCCATCCAATGCAATTAGCCAAAATCGGCCTGAGGCACCTCTAACTTTACTCTTAAATGAAACTTATGTCTTTTATTTCACTGAGAATGCTATTGAATGCTGTTGACCATTACCTAAAATGCACCACCAGTCTGCTATTTCTGAATGTAATGAGATTTTAATGTGGACCAAAGGCCAGAATGGCATTATTAATTTTGCTCTTTATCTCTAGATAGATGTGATGGTTTCCCTCATAGCGACTAGTTGATTGAGACTCCTTCTGTTCTATGTTGAAATTCTTAGCTGGATCTTAATACACAGTTCCGATGCATTCGCTGCCCTTTATTTTGTAAGATCTAGGTTGAACCGTGTGATTAATGGCTGTGATGAATTTGAGCATACAAGTTGGGTACAGACTATTTTTCTCAGCAGAAAACTCTTCTTCAAACCTGAGTCATCACTTAGAATAGGGGAGAATCAAGTTTGGCTTCCCAGGTTTAGGCACTCGTTGCAAATTTGCCTTTGTCTTAAATTTTGTAATATCTATATGAAGTCTTGAAATCGGTTGCAATGTCCCTCTTGATATTCATTCTGACCAGTTTTTGAGTCGGAACTCCGGCCACATGATTGTCCCGCGACTAATTTGCTCTGGAGGCAAATCGATCGAACTTACTAGTGCATGCCCATATCACTACCAAGATGCGAGTCCGAGGTCAGTACAGAAGATGGCTAGTTGCTCCCTAATACGTGCCGTTGGCATTGAACATTTGCTTCCGAAGTGCAATTCGAATGTAACGGAAGTCCCGAAGTGCATTTTGAAGACAAGTTTTAGGACTTAAAATGACTAAAATAAAAGTTTAGGTTGTGTTGATGTTTCCGTCGTGTAGTCCTATAATGGCAGGAGACGAGAGGAGAGAGAAATCATTTGACTTTTTTTCATCTTTCTCTTCCATTTTTATCTATTTCAATTTTAAAATATTTATGTTTCTCTCTTAATCTTTATATTGCCATGTCAGCAACAAATGATATTCAAATTGATATCTTTTGCTAGCGTGGTGCCACGTAGGCATCCCATCAGCTTCTATATGAAAGACACATAAGCTGAGCTCTTTCATCTTTTAACTTGCTGTAACATTCCTTCTCCAATGGAGTCGTGTGTGCATAGAGTTGGTAATGCTGAGCACGACTCATTCGCAGTACCATACGAGACAAAATACAAATCAGAAAGGGAAAATTCGAGCATGACCCTACATGGCGCACCTAACTTTATATTATGACACGATTTCGTCGTAATTCAATTGTTTGGTATGTAGAATCAAAATTAAGATGATTTAGGCCGAGTTGAAGATACATGCCTTGTAAGGATTTAAAATTTGACTTGCTAATATGATAGTGATTATGGTCATGCAGCAAAAGACATATAAAATGTTATTGGGCAAACGTTACATTAGCAAAAATAAGTTAAATGTTAATCATTGCTTTACTAAGCAATTCTTTGTAAACTTTGTCTTCTGTATTTGAATATCGTCACACATTATTTTTACTTAATATATACAGAATACTATTCAAAATCAAGATTTTCTCAATTTATTCTCGTTATACATAGCTAATTGTTGCCAACAAATATATTGCTTTGTCCAATTTTAGCTAATAAGATCTAATATGGGGCTTTTATGTGTGGGAACAAGTACGATGGGGGAAGTAACAATTGGACCGATAAAGGACTACTATTACAATTTTTTGCAAGGATATTACATATATATAATTATTTTGCAATATAGAATTTCTCTGTGACATTGTAAGCAAGCCATTGCATCAATAGACTAAAAATAATCTACATACAAGTTTTTAAGTACTATCTTTTGTCAATTTTGTATACGGCTAAAGCAGTTCCCTTTTTTTGTGAAATCACGCTGGCGCATAAATATATTTATAGATAAATTGATAACTAAAAAAAAAATAGATATGGCCCATGCAAATTTTTAGAACTCTTCTTTATTAATTGATAAACCATTATAAATGAATAAAAATCAGATAAAAATTCTCAACTGATGGCTATCAATTCAAATTACATCTAAATCAATTATTGCAAATTGATGTCTACATATTATCCAAGTAACATTAATATTAGATTAAGTAAAAAATTAACTTTTTTACATTAACCATCGAATAAAAAATTCTACATGTAATATATCCTCCAAATTCTCAAGTATCGGTAATTTTTTCTCCTGAATATTGTTATTATTAGACTACTCAAATGCAATCGAATTAAAAAAAAAAGAGGTATTAGAAATTAGAAAATAAAAAAAGACAGACATACTGGACAATATCTACATACTAGCATTGCTTAGATAAAAAAGCAAAAGAAGTTAATTCAGATCGGAAAATTTTAAATGACAGGAAGTGAAGGGTTAAAACAAGTCAACGATTGATAAATTGCAGAAAATGAGAAAGAAACATGAATCTACTAGAAAGTCCATGAATTGGATCTCCTCATAGCCGGCTTCATCTGTCTGTCTTCCTCAAGGGATATCATACCTATATGTGAAGGGTCTTCCAACATCATCTTCGCCACCAGGTAACCAGCAATTGACCAGGTTTGGAATTTGCGAGCCTGCTTCCCGATGTAACAACCGAGCTTTCCGTCATAGTACTCCGGCCAGTTGTCCTTGAGTAGCCTCGCTTCTGCAAGTTCAATGGCTCTTCTTGCAATCAGGGGTCGTCCGGTCTTGATACATGCGGCAGTCAGAAGCCATAGAAGCACTGCACACATTATGACAGTAAAAGATTTTGAGCACGTCGTTCAGAGTGAAACCGAAGAACGTGTCTATCGAAGAAATTTGTAGCAACTAGCAAAGTGCACTTTGACCATGTAAAGTAAACCACGTTAGTTTATCAATCAAATACAGTTGAGGTTATACAAATCCCTCAAAGAACAGATCAATGGAAACCAATGAACTTCACTTCTCATGGGCAAATTTTAGGAGCATACCTGGCCAAGATCCTCCATTGTGGTAGCTCCATCTAGTGTTCTTTGGATCGCACCCTGTCACGATCCTCCATTCATGGTTTTCTATAGCTGGATAACAAACTTTCAGAGGCATTTCTCCAACTAACTCCTCCCAGCGTGATTCAATTAAATCCATTATGGCAGTGGACTGTTCTGGCGTCGCCAGTGAAGACAAAATGGCAATACAGTTACCCAAGCAGAACCAACGGAAATCCATTCTAGCAGGGCTAACGTTGCCGACAAAATATCCACCGCGAGTTGGCATAAAATCGAAAAGCCATTCTGGAATAGAATCAGGTATCACATTGAATTTGTTGACTGCTGTATGAGAGTACTCCTCCGTTTTATAACGATAAATATCGTTAAGCTGCTTTAAGTCTATCCAGAAGTAACCCCTCATGTGGTAAGTTAGGGCATGAAGGCGTTTGACAATACGTTCCACAAATTCCTTTCCCTCCACATCTTGCTTTAGGAGAAGCAAAGCACATCTTAGAGCCATAAAAAAGAGTGCTTGTATTTCAATAGGATAGCCATAGACACCCTGCAAAATACAAACAATTTAAAGTAAATGAATAATGAGAACAAGTAGATCCATAACAGTTTTATCATTTCTAAAAGTTGCAGGATGTGCTAGCTCCTCGTAGACCTTGATTAGGCGGAAAACAGAGATGTTCGGCGACATCAAACCTAATTCATTTTTTCTCTCACAATATTTATCAGACGTTTTGAGCAAGTTAGATGATAAGAACTCTTTCTTTAGATCATTCATCAAGCGGCACAAAAACACAAGTGCAACATTTGAAATTAAATTATAAGTCTCACTATTTCTCATGTAATGAACCTACAAGGTTGCCGATTATTTGTTCATTACTGGCATGGTGATGCACTTACATATGAATGTCTGCTTGTGAACCAGTCTATACATTTGGATTATTTAGAATAAAGAGTAAGCATTTCAGCCGGATCAAATGTAAAGAACCCTTAAACAACAATCTTGTGAATCTCTTCACATTGTGAGAAGACAAGTATGTAGTTGCAATTAAATATCACTTCGTGGTTAAAAGAGAAAGAGAATTGGCTCCTCTACATGATTTGAAATTAAAAGTATCATATTTGACAACTATGTACCTAAAAAAAGTCATAATAAGATAGCAATGCTATGAGAAACTCACCATTCTACGGTCAATCATACAACATCCATCAGCACAGAGAAGAGTTGGAAAAGTGTCAAAGCCCTCTGACAGACACAAACTCAGAATTAAACGCATGCCCTTCTGGCATTCAGGTAGTTCGGCCAAGGATGTATCTCCTGTGGATTTTGTATAAGCTCGGAGCAGAATAATCCACCAAAACCCAGAATCAACAGGAGCAACCCTTCCTATTGCACTCTCTCCAAAATCAGCTATCAGAGTTTCGTTATTCCTGACTGGATCATGGAGCACTTTGAAACTAGCGGGCATTACTCCTTCTCCTAGCTGGAATCTATCAATTTTCTTCTCCCATGATTGTAGTCGAAGAGTCTTCAATATGAAGTTCTTGACTATTTCAGATTCTCCATTCATCAGAAAAGCCAATGCACTAGGAAAGAAATCTCTCACAAAGACCTAGAGAGCCAATGAAAAAGTTAGCATTCACTTTTTAACAACTTGAATCAGTCAATGCTCTGAATCATGTCCAGAAAAATACTTTCTCCCTTGACTTACTAGAAACCTAAGAAAAAATAAAAATCCCTGTGCACCAAGTCTATGGACATGTAAACATATAGCACATATTGGACGGATTATAAGAGCTATAAAGTAAAGATGCCACGATGCCCAGTGTAAATAAGAATTTCTGGAACAGAATATTGACAGTAATTACCCTGAATATGCTATAGTACATGACAGTTTGGAAAATCAGAACAAGTAGGATCGATCTAGATGTGATTGAGTTGTAACCAAAAAGAGAAGACTAATTGAGGGGAGCATGTACTCTTAAAATATTCAGTACATGCTTATTTATGAACAAACGTGGGAAATAAACCATCTGTACGACCAACAAATGACTTCAACCAATACCATTGACGTGTTTTCCCAGACCATTCATGTTCAGCGGACCAAGAAGAAAGACAGATGCAAGCAGTGGTGATGATCACTAAATAGGATGAATTTGAAGGTACTCCATTATGCAATCCGCAAATAGTACTCTTTACCTGATCATAATTAAGGTTCTCATCAGAATTATCCAATGCAGCAATAGTCCCCACTGGTCGACCGCGGAAATATACTAATGATCTCCTAAGTGCTTCCCAAGCTTCAGCAACCATGGGATGGGTCTCAAATCCATTCTCTGCCCTTGGGGTATTATAGCCCGACCTTCTATCGGGCGACAGAAAGTAACCAAAGGGGTCGGTCAAGCGGAAAGAATTCTCAGCATTTCTTGAGGAGAGATGAGGAGACAGTGCAATCGACAATTCATTGAGGGATCGTTCATCAAGTGACCTCTTCCTTTCCAGCTTCAAAGGCATCGGCCTCTCCATCAATTTCGAGAAATCACATTCTCCGGTCTCGGCTAAAGTACACAGCATATCAGACCCTCTCACGTTTCCGTTTTGAGTAACATTGCCCTTCCGCTGCACGTCCATACTAAAGGGTAGACAATATTCTCAGGGTTCTTGAGTGAAGTTAAGTGATCCCCAAAAGTCGAACGATGCGATCCACGCTCTGTACAAAACAACATAATTAAGCTACTTAAAAACCAGCAACCAACACAAGTTCTCATGTTCTTCCTGCGCTAAGAATGGTAGGTGTACATCTCATCATCCCTGAAATAAGTCTACATAATGCTTTTTCAGCGAAATTCCAATCCAGATCCCAAATGCATATAATTCTTATCGAATCACTTGATCAACGACACTAGAAACAACTACGTCAGGCCAAATAGATGCTACCCGGAAACTTGTCATCCCTCCAAATCTACGAAAACAGGATCGAGAAGGGCATGTGCATTTTCCACCTACTCCCATTAAACCATGAAAAAAGTATGTTAAGAGCACACCCAAAATCAAAATTCCGTAGACGATGAAAACCATTCTTCGTGTCGCGATCCTGATCCACCATTAGAATAGTTTCTCGTTAACAAAACACATGATACATGCATTAAATTGTCGAAACATTAGCACATGCAGCAGCGTCAGATTCCATTGTTTTCACCGAAGAAAAGGCCAGATTCCCCACTGTCTCCAGCAGGACCAGCACCAAATCCAAACAAAAGCATATGAAACAGAGACGTCCCCAGAACAATTCTCGACCCCTTTGCATGTTCAGTATATACCCCCGGATCTCTGACCAGATTTACGGATATTCCAATGGGTCGGGTCCGAATTTAAGCTCTAGAATCGGAGGGAACTAACCTCAAGAGATCGGTCGTCGCTGTGCTTTTAGACCCACTTCGGAATCGACTGGAACGACAGGAGTAAGCTTGCATGAACAGTAATGGGTAGACGACGGTGGGGCAAGCATCTCGTTGCGAGATTCGGCATAGGCAGGTGTTTTCCTACTTTTTGCCATTTGCCTTTGTTTTTATCTTTCTTGTTTTTCTTTTTCTTTTTCCTTTAAATAAATGTGTACGTGTATCATTCACGTGATCATGCCTCAATTATTCTGAACAAAAAAAGAAAAAAAAAGATCACGCCTCAATTGTAAAAATTGTATTTGTCTTGCTTGTCTTTTTGCTCTAAAGAATATGGACGTGTATGAGGCACGTGAACACGGTTCACTTGTATGTTGACCCAAAAAATAAAAAACACACACACACACATGGTTCACTTGTATTTGACTTTTTTGTGTGTGTGTAATTTGTGCGTAATCATTAGCCTTTATGTTTTGTATTTGATAAGAATGGGATGTCCCATAATGCTTCAACACAAATAAAGGGATAAATATTCTAAAAGTGCTAAAACTTGTTAGAAGGTACAATTGAGTTTTAAAACTATCTAAAAATGTAATTGAATCTTACAACTTATCGTAAAAGTACAATTGAGTCTTAAAATTTTCAAAAGATTCAATCAAATCCTAAAATTTTCAAAAAGTGCAACTAACAGAAGGAGTTGTTTGGATCAATTTAACATGTTTTAAGAATTAATTATACTTTTTAAAAGTTTTAGGATTCAATTACAATTCATGATAGGTTTTAGGACTTAATTATACTTTTTTAAAGTTTTATGATTCAACTGTACTTTTGTGACAAGTTATAGAATTGATTTTTAGCGTGTTAAAAAAAGAAACTCTAGCCTCACATGATCCTTTCCTTTCTCAGTCTCAACTTAGTTGCCTCTCTCTCTTCGTGTGAGCCTCCCTCTATTTCTTAGTCTCTTTCTCTCTCTCTCTCGTCTTTATAATGCTTGCTTAGTTACTTAATGTGACATCCTGATTTTTTTTTTTTCATTTACCTGTAATTAGCATAGAGAATAACATTTGATGCTAATAGTTATTAGATTTATTTAAGTGACAACATTTGGAATTGTGTCGTTTAGCAAATTTCAGGAATGTCGTATCGAACTTATGTCTTGTTTGAAATATAAAGACCCGTAAGATAATGTATAGTGTTAATTTTTTAGCCTAAATGTCTAGATTACATGAAAATGGACCTAAGACTCTCTCTCTCTTTCCCTCAATTGGTTCGGCTGCCCCTTAATCACCATTATCTTCAATAAATTATCCTCTTAAACCATTGTTAGCTCCTAAGAATCAACATGCATGAGCTTAAGGACAAGTGTCCTTCACCACTTGCCATTTGGCAAGCTTTTTGCAAGAAGGATAAAGACTAAGTTTTATCCCTTCACCCTCACTCTTTCTTACAGCCCCAGACCACCTTCTCTCTTTCTCTCACCTTTCATTTTCTTCACTTATCTCTCTCAAAAGCTCTAAAAAACCAGTAGCTCCAAGGATCAAATTGGAGTCATTCTAACTCAAGGCAAGGAGAAGTAGTTAGTTTCTAATCTTCTTGATCTTCCTAGGGCTTCGATTTTTGGTAGAGGATAGATTGTGGTTCTTATTTCGTGAATGTCTTGTTATGGGATCGAAGTGTTCGTGGGTTTATAGTGCCGCATGTGTTTGATATTGATGAAAGAGTGCTGGAAATGGCCATGCATGTTGATTTATGCACTGTTTCTGAGTTCGGATTAGTCTAACCCTCATTGTTTTCTATTTTTGTGTGTGTCTCTTCGTCGGGAATTTTGTAAAGCTTCCTTCTTAAGCGTTGTTTGAGACATCTTTAACTACAACATATTTTAAATTCAGAATTTTCTGGATTCAGATGAGGTGCCTAATGGCCTATAACATTAACGAATTCTGCTCTGGTTTTGTGAACCCAACTATGACCTTTTCATGTTTCCTATTTTCCATGAATTTTTCCCAAACAAATTTAAACAAAATTCATTCATGAAAGTTTTAAAGGACATCCACAGCTATAACATATACAAATCTCAGATTATTTTAAGCCTTTTAGATTGGTGAGATGAATTTTCCCTTGACTTCCTTATTCTAGTTTCTGGTGACAGAATTTACATTCTGTTTGGATGATTTTCTGTAATTTATTCAAGCTGAATTAGACTTAGTATCCTTCATCAAAATTTTAGTGTATCTCTTTTCTACATCAAACTCAAGTTTCGTGATTTTTCAGAATGATTTACTTGGGTAAAGGCGAAGAATTAATTGGATGCTCAAAATTATTTCTACTTGACCAAGTTTCAAAATTTGAGGAAAACCTTTTCTTCTACATGTCAATTGAAATTATCTCCTGAATGAAAGTTGCTTGTAACATTTCAAACTATCAACCTAAATTTTTGCATGATTTTCATGTATCCGTTAGTAATTTTGTTTGACGCCAAAAGCTAAGGTTCAATTCTGCATAGTACTTATATTTTAGTCTCTGTGCAAACTAAATTGATGTGGCTCGGTAAGAAAGACGTGTGGAATAAGTACATGCCATGAACTGGGTGTTATCGTGTGGGCATTACAAGTTATAGTACTTGAGATAGGTGTGAAAGGCATACTGAATGTGTAAGATTTATGCTGCATTGTGTTATGGCATGCGAAAGTATAAAGCTCGAGATACTTAGAACAATTGAAATGCCTAAATGTGTAAGAAGGAATTGATGTTACATTATGCCTAATGCTAGCAAACCTTGGAAGTCTTGGCTAGCAAACCAAGAACCCCAATGGTGTCGGGATGCCCAAAGCTAGCAAACCTTGGATGCCTTGGCTGGCAAACCAAGATGCCCCGGAGTAGGGACGCTTGTGGCTAGCAAACCATGGAAGTCCGGCTTGCAAACCGGAAGTGACCTACACGGGTTGGCTAGCAAACTAGTTGTACCGTGAGATGGGGGTGGACACGATGACATGACAAGTAACGAAAGGGAAACGTGTGATATATGAAGTGCATGATGGCATTACATATGTAGTCATTGGATGTGGTGTTACATGAAATGCTTGTTAGTATTACTCAAGTAGTTGATGCATGCTGCATTTGAATTGTGTTTTGCACATATTTAGTGTTCTTTGTTGTCCTTCATGTTAGTTAGAAACTTAGAATTGAGTGTTAAGTGGATCGATTGGCTTATGAACAAGTTATTTCTCTTGTTGAGCGTTAGCTCACTCCTGTTAATTTTCCAGATTTTTAACATGGATGTACTACCTTTGGCACGCTATGGAGCTCCTATTTGTCTTGAACGTTCGGTAGAAGATATTGCTTTTCTTTGGTCTGCTTCAGTGTATATCCGTTACATGACCACTTTATGTGTCAATGTGGGACGTGTGCCCTTGGTTTTATACCGATTCATCGCATGATATATCAGGTAGGGTGATAGGTTTTTGGGACCCTTACGTTTTGCTGGTGAGAATAGTGAGAGCAATGATAGCGGTCTAGAGGAGTACACCGATCTAGAGGAGGAAGAGGTGTAGTTGTTGTGATATTATGGATACATAAATACGTAGATAGTGTCTTTATGTAGTGAGACACACTTTTGTTAGTGAATGGCACCATGTAGCAAGGTTAGGAAACCTTTTAGGATCCTCTTCCAAGCGTTAGGGATGTTGTTTTTTGATATACGTATCATGGTCTCTTGGAGGTTAAATCTAATGTAAGTGAAGTGTTTATGTGTAAACAACTAATATGTGGTGGCTAATGAATGGGAGTAGTGCGTTTGTCTATAATTTTTGCGATTTATCCTTGTGAATTCCCGTTAGCATCTTGCCTTGTCTTTTGTTTGCGCCAATCCGAAAGTGAAAAGATTAAAAGATGCATGAATTAGAAAATGGCGTGCCTGGGACGTCACACTTAATCATCTCATTGACAGGTTGATGACTGTGGATATTTTCAAATGGATTGATCCTAAGTCGTCCTCACATGAGAATGGAGAATTTTGTGGATTGATGAATGAGAATTTTGCTGAACCTTTGTTGGCTGAGAATGTACATTAGGATCACTTAGAGATAATTTTACTCATGTTGATAATTTTTTTTTTCTAGCTAGTTGTCAATTTCTCCTTTTCTTCTTCACTAAGAGGAGAGGAAAATGTGTACCCTCTAGTTTCACGGCATCAATTGTTGCTAATGGTTAAGGTAAAGACATCGTTGCATGTCGTTTTGTTGGAAAAAATGAAACAAGGAAAAGGAATAAAAGAAAAACAAGGTAGACCTTATTTACCTTGAAACTAGACTAGAAAAATTACGTAGGTTCCAAAACAGGTTTCAAGGCAATACAAGGTAGGTTCCTAGTTCCAAAAATTGGGAACTAATTATAACAGGATAGATTCCAGGTTTATAACAGGCCCAACCTAGAAACGATCACCCCTAATTTGATCAGCATCCAATCCAACGGTCTTGATGTGCCTAGCGCACCTGTTCTCGGGCCGGGCCATATAAGTTTTGGGATCCGGGTACCGGATCAGCTCCATATCCATTAAAACTACCGGGGTCTGGCCCGATTCAAGCCGGACTGGCCCATGACCCGGCTTAAACCCTTACTCCTCCGTCCTCCTAAACCCCTCCCCGCTCTCTCTCTCTGCAATTTCTTGGGATAGAGTGACGTCGACAATGGCCGACGGAGCGAAGTCGGGAGCTAAACACTCGAGAGGCAAGAAGAAGAGGAGGCTCAAGCACGCGGAAGAGAGTTCGTCTAGACCTAGCAAGTCGCGCCGTGTTGATTCCACGGATGAAGTCGAAGGACCGGCGCAAGTCGGAGAAGCCAATCTCATGGTGCAGGAGGATCGTCCCTGGCGGAACCTGCAGTTGATTCTCTCGTTGCAGAGCAAGGACATCGACGTAGGAAAGTTAGTCTCTCTCTCTCTCTCTCTCTATCTCTCTCTCTCCCTCTCTCCAAAGCGAGAGTGAAAATCCATCGAAAGTTCTTATCTCGGTCGCGAGATGTTTTACATATTCAACCAGCGCTTGGGTTGCTACTAGTATGATGAAGAAGAGCGGAGTCAATGAGCTTACTCTGAACTTAGTCGCGGTGATGCCTATTTATGAGGGGATTCTCTAATGATCGGAATGTTTATTGTCGATGACATCGCGGATTTCCGAGAATTTGTTTCATGCTTTGAACTTAATCTGGAAATCAATCTGCTGCCTTTTCAATATCGGAGATTTAGGAACAGGCGTTGAGAAGGAAAACAGTAAGGAAGTCTTGTAAACAACATTGGAAGTTTTAAAAATTGTTGAATTTTCGCAAACCTTAGGAATTATCTAAATAATCGAAACAAGTGTTGAGTATTTTAGCCTGATAATAAATATTAAATGCAGGAAGGTGGAGACTGCTCTAGATTATGTCAGAACGAGAAGCGAAGAAGGGTGTGATGTGCCCGAACAAGATTGTGATACGGTGAAACTGTCCCGTATGATCGTCTTTCTTAGTGATTGGATCCAGTCATTGTTGATTTCATCAGGAAAGAAAGTCAAAGTTGATGGAGAACAGCATGATGTAGTTAAGGCATGTTTAGACGTGAGATGCTGGGAAATTTTCAAGTTCTGCCTGGAGAAGTCATCTAGATTGCAAATTCCTCTGACTTTTTCCCAAAATCTTTTGCAACCTATCCAGTTTATTGCCAGGCATGTGCTATTCAGGCTCAATGATTCGCCCATGCATGCAGAAGAGTCCTTCCTTACAGATGAAGGGTTTGAGTTGTTTAATCTTATGGCTGATTGTGTTTCTTTGTTATATGCTTCCCACAATGTCGTGTCAAACGAAAGCTTGGAGCAATGGATTTCCACTGTTCATACGGTGATTGATCTTGTCAACAGAGTTTTAACAGAGAATCTTGATAGTACGAAAGCAGGTGTTTTGGTTCTGCAGTTCTCCTGCTTTGTACTTGGTCCATTTGCCAAATTTTTGAGGATTCACCCAACTCGGAAAAGTGGTTTTAGTGGCTTTGTACATAAACTTCTTGAGTCACTGTTACAATTGTTCGGTCATCTACGTGGCAACGGAAATAATCCTGGTCTCACTAGCAACCTTTTGAGGTCAATTGATGAAGTTTTGTCGAATGGGGTGTTCCATCCAATTCATGTTGAGGGCTTCTTGACTATGCATAGCTCTGACAAGTATCTCACTGCCAATGAAGGAAAGTCAAAAGACTCAAAGATTATCATCATGAGTTACCATAGACATTTATTTGAGGAACTGGAAAAAATTATGACTGCAAAGAAGGTGTTGGCGTTGAAAGGCGTAAGTCAACTGTTTCGTTTGCTAGTTAAGCAAGTAAGAAAACTCAGGGGAGCTTCTGTGCCAATGGAAGGGAGTAGTGCACCATCAGTTGGTGAAGGTTCAAAACAACCAGAACATGGTTTATTTGGTCACAGATCTAAAATGTTATCCATGGCTAGTGATATAAATTCTGAGAGAGATTATAGCTTGGTTAATCTGAGCCCAGAAGCACGCAAATCGCTGTTTGATTTTTTTGTGCAGATTATGGAGCCTCTATTGATTAAGCTTAATAGCTATCTTCAGGAGAAAATGGAAGTGGAAGACTTGCTGAATGTTCAATACATACTCGGTTCTGTAAATTGGATACTTCACAGCATTATCGACGAAAAGGTCTATGTTAAGACCGAGGACATCTCTGGAGGAGCTTTTTTGGGTTTTCTTAAGGAAGTTTACCAAACAATGATCTCACTATCAGCTAACTTTAACATACTTTGGCAGTCCAAGCACCATGCAGATATCGGAATGCATGAGGGACTATTTTCTTCTGTGGTCAAGGAGCTGGTTGGTGCTATAGGTTGTCTTCTAGACATAGAATACGAGGTTATTGGGGAAGACCTAGAAAGTTTGTGGCATTTGTTGCTTGTTCACTTGGCTACGGGGCTTTCTGTAAATGATTCATCTGAAGGAAATTCATTAATAGGCAAGATACTCAACCTAGGATGCCAGCTTGTCAGTCTCTTCAGTGAACTTCGTCAGGTTTGTGAATCATAATAATCAAAGGCTGAAACATCTGTTTAATGTCTGCATCAATCTTGTTCATATGAACCTGTGCTCAACTGTTCGGAGAAGTTCTTGTTTTGTGTCTAATTGATGTTTGGATTTCTTCAATCTTTGGCTTGTTGTTCTTTATGTGATATTCTTTGCGTGATGCAGGTGAGCAATGTCATATTTTCTCTTAGTAAAGCTGCAAGACTCTTAGCAAATTGGGAGGTTAATGGTGAGATCAATCCAAAAATGGTTGTCAGCACTCATGCCTCATATGAGGCACATGTTAAATCAGTGGGAACGTTACTGTGCTCGCAAGAATTTAAGGTGGCTGTTCATAAAGCTATTTCATCCATACCAGAGGGGCAAGCAAGTGGATGCATTCAGCAGTTGGCAGAAGATATATCAGAATCTCTGATATGGATGAAACTTTGTTGCTCCAAGAATGTTGGAGAAGGATCTGGCTGCGGGAGTTTACAGAGATGTGCTATAATTAGCTTCAACCTGCACTGTGAATTGTTGGGCAAAGGTTTGTCTGAGATATACAGTTGTTTACTAGATTCCATCACTGTGACAACCAGCAACAGTGTGGCAGTTGGATCTTCTATAAACGACTTGATGGCAGTAATACGTCCTAGCTTGAGGAGTTTGGTTGAACCACAGTCAGGATGCTTAAGTGAGTTCCTTTTGTCATTAACAGGAAGTATTTTTGATAAGAAATTGATTAATAAAATTATGTCAATGAAGTTTGGCTTGTCCAGCCATTGGGCTTTTGTGTTCTTCTTTCGATTGTATTTGTCATGTCGAAGCCTATACAGACAAGCAATAAGCCTTATGCCCCCAAATTCATCAATAAAGATGTCAGCTTTTATGGGCGATTCATTTACATCATGTTCCGGAAAAGATTGGACTGAGAGGGATGATTTGCTGGATGATGGCTATTTTTCATGGGTTGTCAAACCTTCAGCTTCTGTTCTGACTGTTATTCAATCTGTATCCAATATTTATCTTCAAAATAGTGTTGCAGATTGCTGTTGTCTGGTTTACATATTGTATGCCATGGCACTTCAGAGACTGGTTGATTTGAACAGGCAGATAAAATCTGCAGAGTATGTACTACAGAGCAAGAAGGAACTGCTGCGTAACATTTCCCTTGACAGTGCCGACCATTCGACTCTGTGTGGAAAATGTCAAAAGTGGGAAGAGAATGTTGTAAACTTGAGACAAGAAGCACAAGGCCTTGCTGATTTTGTAATGAGATACCTGACTTCTCTGGTGAATGATCCATTATTCTCCACTTATTCTGTGGCAAGCACTAATACATGTGCCCAGTCTCTGCATGTAAGTAATCAGTGGGATTTTGGTCTAGGCTCTATAAATGAAAAAACATTGCTCACTGCAATTTGGTGGATCATATGCCAGAGCATAGATATCTGGTGTATTCATGCTTCTAAAAAGAACGTGAAGATGTTCCTCTACTTTTTGATCCAATCTTCTCTTCCTGCTATAACTGGAAGTCCTTTTGAGCGCAAAACTCCCAGTGAGATGCTCTACAAGTCGGTGCACCAAATCTCATATGAAGTTCTACATGACTCTACTTTTCATGAGCATAGAGTAAGAAATTGCCCATGGTCTTCCTATGAAATAATTACTCATTTTATGTTCAATTGCAAAAGCATGTCGAAGAGAGGATTTTCTCCTTGTGTTTTCATGTATCTTTGCCTGCCGAGATGTCCTTTTTTTCACTATTTACACTCGTTTACTTATCCTTATTATGTGTCGGTATCAATGATTGTGTAGGGATTTTAATCGTCTTTTGCATTAGTTTGTCCATAGGCACTTGGCATCAAGGCTTTGTCGTGTGATAGAGAAGTTAGCAGGATCATTCTTTCGCAGTGCTTCATCTGGGAAAGTTGATCTCCACTCATCACCTAATTGGTCTCATTGTCTAATGGAACTTCAGAAGTCATTATTGGTTGATTCAGGCAGCAAAAGCCACACCTATTATCCGAAGCAGATTGCTTCCTCATTCAATAAAGAGCCTATTGATGATTGCACTGAAATAAGAACATCTCAAAGCATGAGTTTTGCTGCTTGCATGGATTTGCTTACTCTTTTTTGTCGGATGCCAAAAGACTACTTAAGTTCGAGATCATTCAAGCGCTACGCAACTCACATTATTAACGTTGAAAGGTAAATTTGGTTTCTGTCAATCTATCAGTTGTTCAGCACAACTTCTAGCTGAGATTCATTGTTGGTTTAAACTTTTTAACAACAATGATGGATTTATATCGTTGTTAAATCCATCCATACAGTCAGTATGTGAGAACTTTAATGGAAAACTGAAGAGTGCCTGGAGAAGATTTTGGATGATTGATATCTTCCTCTGTCCCTTTCTCTTTCTGTTGGCTTTTTTATTTATATTGTAGCTTTGTTTGGCCTATATTAGTTGCTCAATACAATTCTCAAATGATGAGTCGTTTCTTTGTCTTCTTTTCAAATGGCATTCGTACAAGTTCTGATTGAGTTCTTTCAATAATCACAAGTTTTGAGAATAGAAGCCCTAAAACATATACATGTGTCCACTTAAACCTGTGTATGTATATGTGTTGTAGAATAATGAAATGGCATTTGTTGGCCCCAAAAAAAGAAAGAAAAGAATTGGCATTTACAACACATCAGAGACAATTGCAGCTATAATCCTCCTAGTTTCACTTGTTGCCTGTTTTCTCCTCGGCCAAAATGCCTCTCTTTGAACATTCTTGACCTGAGTCAGATGCAAATGTGATGGGATTGAAGATGCATAAGGGAAATTAGTAGTTTAGGCCTATAATGCTATGTTTCTTATTGAACAGTGTTCATGATGCGACATGTTTTGTACTACAGTGGTATCTCAAAACAAATCATAAGCTTTGAGAGTTAAGTTAGACAAAAACTGGACTGAGTTTACTTTATAACTTTCCCCTTTTAAAAGTTGCAGTCTTACCTTTTCTTGCTTAAATAAGTTAATTTTCTGAACAGATTAATAGCTTGTTAATATTATTTTATTTTTTTTAATCTGCCTTTTAGCTTTTCTTTGAGGATCAACTGGTTCCTTTCTTTCTCAGACTTGCAGCTAGCAGCTTACTGGACTTTCAAGGTGCCTCATTCTCATCTAAGCATAACAAGCACTTCAAGTTGTTCTTATATTGTCGAAAGGCTATAAAACATTTAGCTGAAGCATCTTTCAGCGATAATATAGAAATAACTGAACATCCGCTGTGTGCCCTTATATCTGAAGGATTATATTCTCTTCTATGGCTTTTCAAGTCAGTAGTTGTTGTGAGTGGGCTTCAAGATGAATTGGGAGAATACAGTTCTGGCAAAGTGAATCTGTCTTTAATGGACCACACATCATATATATTCCTAATGTTTAGCCAGTATTACTTTTGTCGGACACTTCCCCAGATTGTGAAGTCTAAGTGGCACTGTAAAGAGCAAGAAGGTTTTGACATTGGGCCTGGGGAGACAATTTTAGTCAAGCTAGGTTCATGTTGGGATTCTTCTGAGCATTCTGAAGCATGGAAAAGCATCTGCCTTGTTGCACAGAGTATGAAAGAAGAGACACAAAGCTTATTTTGTTCTCTAGAAGACTCTTTTCATGATAAAAAGGCAAATGTTGGTCAGAACTCCTTAGATATGACTAAATTATCTACCATTATATCTTGCCTGAGTGGTTTCTTTTGGGGCTTAGCATCTGCTGTTGACCGCATTGATGCAAAAGATCGGGTTAAAAAAGTTATATCATCTCATTGGAAGCATGAACCTCTTTGCAAGCTCAGCCTCTTTGTCGATGTATTTGCAGATGTAGTTAGAATCTTTCTGTGGATTATGCTTGGTCAGAATAATCAGCAGCTGGGATATTTAGGTCATGAGCAAAGTAGTAAAATGTCGAACTACAGCCAGGACATATTGGAAACTGATGGTTTGTCACATAGTGACTCTTCACCTGTCCCTAATAAATCCAGCCGCAGTGAACAGAAGAATGTTGTGACAGCCTTCTTAGAGTCATCTGGCTTCACTAATCAGTCAGTGGTTACTGATGTTGGCCCTCAGTTGTCAAATGTGGAAGGTGACGATTGTGTTGTGAGCATTTCAAATGAATTTGATTTGTTTGACCTGCAATATTTAAACAAGCCTTTCTTACAGCAGTTGCTTAAAGGTGATAATCCTGAAGCGGCATTTCTGCTGAGGCACTTATTTATTGGTTATTCAGCCATTCTAAAGCTGAATTTGAAAGACCAAACTCTTGTCTTATCGACAACTTTGGTGCAAACTTTTATGGCAATGGCGCAGTTCCTGATCTTGGAGTTGGTTAATGGTTTTGAGCGGCCACAGCCAACATCATTTGTTTGCTTAGATGGTGTTCTGATGTATCTGGAAGAATTAGGGAGTCATTTTCCCTACACTAATCCCACATTATCCAGAAATGTGTATGCCAGACTGATAGAATTGCAGTTGGTGGCTCTAGGTAAATGCATTGTGTTACAAGGGAAAAGATATACTTTAATGACTCATGAGACCGAGTCAAGCACCAAGGCAATTCCTAGTCATGTGAGACTAAATGGATCAAAAGATTTTCCTCTGGAGTGTTGCCTGGATGACATCAAAGCAAGGTTGAGAACGTCATTTACCATCTATATTAAGAAGCCTGCAGAGTTGCATCTCTTATCTGTTGTCCAAGCAATAGAGAGAGCATTAGTTGGAGTGCAGGAATGCTACATGGCTAAGTATGGCATTACTTTTGGAAGGGTAGGAGGGACCGTCTCACCTGTTGTTGCAGCTGGCATTGACTTGTTGGATATGCTCCTAGAAAATGTTTCAGGTAATAATGTGTACATATGTTTAAGGTGTGGTTGAGGGGAAGAAGTTATGTATTCTCGGGCACTTCAAAAGATCAATGAGTAACAAATATAGGAATAAACTCTCCTGAATTGTTGCTTAACTAATATTCACTTTATGTTGATAGACCAAGTATTAGATTTTAATAACTTGATAACTCTCTCTGCCTTTGTTTATTGAGGTAAGAATGAATTTGATGATCCACGGTTGTTTAACAAAATAATTTGTATAAAATGGAAAGAAAATCTATCAGGAATATAATGGGAGTGAATAATATTAAATCAATGTCATAATCTGATTCCTGGGTGATTTTAAATAATTATTGTTTCCCTTTCTCTTTTCCTTTTTCAACAATCTATGATGGCTACAAACACAAAGATTGAATGAGACAGTGGTCCAATAATCTATACTTTACTGTATATGTCCAGAAGTGTCATTTAAAAAAAAACAGAAAAATTAGCCATGCCTCCCTGTAATTATACATCTGTATCACGTGGCAATAGTGTATCTTTACATTTAGATTAATGTAAGCCTCAACCATTGAATTCCTTCTGTAGGTCGGAAACGTTTGAGTGTGGTCAGGAGACACATTCAAAGCTTTATGGCTGGTTTGTTCAATATAATTCTGCATGTGCAAAGTCCACTAATTTTCTATGAGAGTTCACCTGGCAAGGGCTTCGGTGATCCTGACCCAGGATCTGTCACTCTTATGTGCATTGAGGTACTGGTTAGGGTTTCAGGAAGACATGCTCTCTTTCAAATGGATCCTTGGCATGTTGCCCAGATGTTACGTATTCCTGCAACACTATTCCAGGTCTTCTGTCAGTTTCAACTGAAAGATCCGATATCTTCCTGCTCTTCATTTTCTTTGAAGAATCTTGACATTGATCGGCTGTTTTCAGTGAAGCTATATGCCAACTGTTGTCGATTGCTGTGTACTGTTCTTAAGCATCACAAAAGGTATGTTATGCTTCACAGATTCTTCAGTCATGTTCTCAGTAAAAAGTTGGTCAAGAAACATATTAGTTAATTTAGGTGGCGAAATAGTCAGTGGTATCCACTGGGAAAACAAAATAAGGGGGAGTTGGGGGCATGCCCCCTAGAGGTGTCTTGGGGAGTGAGGGATGAGAAACAAGAACTAGGGAAAGGTTGTTTTCAAAATAACGGCATGTGGGTACTTCAGTTCTTTTTCAACAGCAGTGTACCTCTTCTCACTTCTGTAAACTCTGTCTGTCTGTCTGTCTGTCTGTCTCTCTCACACACACACACAGCCAAAAGCATGCATGCAGTTTTTATATGCTCACACTGCAATCAAGTTTTTGGAGATATTGTTGTCATCTTTCATCGCCCTATCTTCCACCATCGAAGTGTTTCTTTTCTGAAAACATAGTCTATGGTTGTGTATTTTTTAGTGAATGCGAAAGATATGTTGCTTTGCTTCAAGATTCCACTTCTGTTCTTCTCAATTGTTTGGAGACTGTAAACACGGACCTGGTGGTTGGGCGAGGCTATCTTTCATGGGATGTACAAGAAGGGGTCAAATGTGCATGTTCCCTCCGAAGGATTTATGAAGAGGTGACTTTATAGTAAAATTGTTTGCTTTGTGTGGTATTGATACACTGCAATTCCTGGTAGTGCTTTATGTTCATGGAATGCATATTCTTGTGCGCAAGTTGCTCTGTGGTCTTTATAATGCTGGCAATGTGCACGTGGGGATGCAGACCAACTTGGTTGAGAGTACTTTACTGGAGTTTTTGAAGCTTGAGTATTGTTCAATTACGGAAAATGTCATCATTGAAGTATTTGTTACATTATTCTTTTTTTTGTGCTCGATCACTCATAATCTCATTGACATGTTCCCACCACTCTTTTGAGTCCCTCTAACTATATGCTTATTGATTTCCTCTCGAAAATAAGGTTAGTTTTCTTTTGTTGGATAACTTTGTTTTTCCTTGTTGTGTGTTTAATTGCTCATAATCTCATTGATGAGTTCCTTTTCATTTTAACTGTATATGATGATTTCTTCAATCAGAGGGGTTCATTTGAACCAATGGCAATGACCTCATGGACCTTAGTGCTGGGGAGAGATTTATAATGTTTGTGTCAAGTCTTCATGCATTAGCATTGAAGGAGCTAGTTTCTTGAAAATGGGTATCTGACCTACCAAATGCTGGGAACTTCACCAAACTACGTGACTTTAGGATCCAAATCTGGTCTAGTCGTAGGAGGATGAGAGGCAGTTTAAAAAATTATGCTTTTCCTAGCAATAAACTAATAAGCCAGTGCAAGAAGTGCAAGAATGCATTTGTCAATTGATCAATCATTGGATTGCTTTATTTTACATTTGTCTGTATCTGAGCATCAAAACAGAAGGGGAGTGTTTAGTTGGCACTTAACAGAAGATATCGGAATCTCAGTTTTAACTCTTTATGTCCTAAAATGATGATTGATATATGCCTTGGTAGTATCAATGTCCAAAACATGATTTTCATGAACATGGTACCGTCTTCTGTTTAGTTTTCTTATGTTTTGGTGTTTTCATCCTTTTACAGTTAACGCAGCAGAAAGATGTATATGGGCGTCATTGTTTTAAGTTCTTGTCCAGTTACATATATACATGTTCGGAACGCGGTCCCCTTAAGGCTGGATTCAGAAGGTGCCTTCCTTTGGTGTTTCGCTTTAAGTTTGATTAAGTGAGCCCAGTTACTATTGGTATGTGTTTCGATACTAACAGAATGGTTGTACTTTTTTACTCTATCACAGAGAAATAGATGAAGCTCTGAGACCCGGGGTGTATGCTTTAATTGATGCTTGCTCAGCAGATGATCTTCAATATCTTCATACAGTATTTGGTGGTATGCTTTTATAAGCTGACCTGGGTGTAAACTATTTTCAATGGACAACATTTTCTTTTTCCAGTTTCATATGTTGCAATTTCCTTCTATATGCAGAGGGTCCTTGCCGAAACACTTTGGCGTCTCTGCAGCATGACTACAAGGTGTACTTTCAGTACGAAGGAAAAGTTTGATGTTGAGTGTACTCCCTTTGGATCGGTCCGTTGGATTAAATCATCGTTTTCGGTTTTTCCACAATTAAGACATTTTGGTGGGTATTGTTGCTGCTGCCTCTGGCGGGGGGACATAAATTCTGCAAAACACGATCCTGTTATGAGGACTACAAAGAGGTGTCATGAAGACAGGAATGATTACAGTTATTTGCTTCGCTTTGTTGCAACGCGTGACTGGAGTATCGTCGATTCATCATATGCTTGAAGACAAATGTTGTTGTGTATCACCAAGATACGGAAGAGCTATTTAACGGGAAAGAAGACCCTTTTCTCATACTTGAAGTTACTAGAAAACTTTGATAAGGGAAGACAATTTGACACCCAGGCATGAACCAGTGTTATGAGGAGATTGGATTATAGGCAAGTAGGTGATTCATGTACATTCGATTCTCCAATCTAGTGTAAATGGTCTCACTAAGATTGTAGCATTTGTAATTTGTTTTTGTAGTTTCTTTCCATTTTTGCCTGTCTGTATTTTTCGAAATAGAAGTTGTCCACTCTTACAGAAGCAATGATAACAAGTATGATTCACTTCGCTTATTCATGCTTCTCATCTTTTTTTCTAGTCGAGGTAATGTCTGATCTCATACTCTTATACTATATATTTCTCAGCACGCAAGTAAGGAGGATCCTCTGATCATAACAATTCGCCGGCATCGGAGTGCAACGGGCGACCTAATTTGGACTAAAATCGTAAGATGCGGGGAAGCAAAAACGAGAGGCGTCTTGCATCATATTTTCTCCACACCGGCTGTTTGTAATTTGCAGCGACTTATTAGATGGTTCGGGAGTCGCGACTCATCTTTACATATGGCTGATTCATACTTCGAGCCTCTCGTTTAATATAGGGATATGTTCACTGGAAGTCTTCAAACTTGTCAGGAAAATGCAATTAAGTCCTAAAATTTTCAAAAAGTGCAATCAATTCTTAAAACTTGGCAAAATGATGCAATTGAGTCATTTCCATTAACTCCGTCAACTATGCTAGCGGAAATGCTGATGCGTCATTTTTTAATTAATTTTCATTTCCTACATGGTATTTTTATTTAATTTTCTTTTTCAAATCATATTTAAGTTAAATTAAAAACTTAAAAAAAGCTTAAAGTGGAAAAAACAAAAACAAAAAAATGAAAGTGCAGCCCCTTGTTGGTGAGCAGCTGCCGCGACTAGTGACCTACCCATTGCCGAAGGGGCCGGCAACCTCTGTCGATGGGCGGCAGCGGTGGCTCATCGATGAGGCCTGCCATTGCCCCTCTCTTTTTTTTTTCTTCTTCTTCTTTCATTTTTGTGTGTTTTTAGCTTTTTTTAGTTTTTTAATTTAATTGAAATATGATTTGAAAAAGAAAATAATAAAAAATGCCATGTAGGAGAGAGAAATTAATTAAAAAATGCAACATCAGCATTTTTCGTTAGTCTAGTGGACGGAGTTAATGAAAAGGACTCGATTGCATCATTTTGTCAAGTTTTAGGACTTGATTGAACGTTTTGTAAGTTTTAGGACTCAATTGCACTTTCTTGATAAGTTTTAAGACTTCTAGTGAACATATTTTAAAATAAAATAATAAAAAATGCCACGTAGGAGAGAGAAATTAATTTAAAAATGCCACGTCAGCATTTTTCGTTAGCCTAATTAACGGAGTTAACGGAAATGACTTAATTGCATCACTTTGCCAAGTTTTAGGATTTGATTGTACTTTTTGCAAGTTTTAAGGTTTAATTGCACTTTCCTAACAAGTTTTAGGACTTCTAGTGAATATATCCCTTTAATATATCTTCTATGGATCAAGTAGAAAAGGTCCTTTTAGTGTCACAGCCCAACATGCTTGTTTATGATCCTACAAAGGAGAGAGAGAGAGAGAGCGCATGGATTTATAGTCGATGTGCCCTGTTACTCGATCTTTATAGTTGTCCACCCCGTGGATTCTCATCGAGAGCCAGAAAGTTTCTAAATGGTTCACTATCACTACCACAAATGCAGACCTCGAGGACCTTTGCCATACCCAGTTCTCCTTTTCTTGGCCGTAGTCTTTCTCTTCATCGCCTTATCGAAATTGTTACCGCTCGACTCGCTCTTTGAAGCTCCTGAGATCAAGATCAATTGGGCACTCTTGGCTGTTCCAATAGCCATCTTAGCCTTGGTCCACTGGATTTCTGGCATGGAGAAACGCCCAGCACCGTGTTGCCGCTGCTGGAAGACCCACCAATGTTATTGCCGTTGATCACTGTTGGCGGTGCCGGCGGCGTCTCTGTTGTTCAACGATCGTCCCGACCCGACTCCTGAGAGCGTCTGCATACCTGTACTTACTCGTGCATGAATTACTTCTTGTTTTTAAAGCTGTGTAATCTATATCTGTCAACAAGCTAAGAGCTGAAGAAAGCGGCCATGAGGTTCTTGTATTGTCGGAGTTGCAGACAGCGAAAAGAAATGATCACAATCAATACTGATCTGTTGAGTTGCTAAGGTAACTTGTGTATGCTCTTTCAACTCAATTCTAGACGACTGTCCCTTTGGAACGGATTTCTGTCATGCGCCTTCAGATGTTTCATTCTCCAGAGTGCCGAGAAACTTATACGGAAAGATGAGTCGAATAATTACTCCGTTTTCATTTAGAAAAGAAAATATTATTTTCCCAATCAAGCCCGAAAAATCCCGAGGCTCATTTGGGAGACTGAATTATCTTTATCTCAAATTGTCATGAGAACTATCAAGCCATGGTGATTTTCTTCCCCTTTGTTCATGTTCTGCAGATTGTTTTTCCCAAAGTTTGCCACATGTTGATATTTTTCTTTCAACTAAGGCAAAAATTGAATGATAATGACTACTAAGTTAAGTTCCATCATAGCGTAAGGTAAAACTTTATAGGGTTGGCCAATTTGAGTAGCCCCTAAATCAATCTGTCACCACAAGCAATAATATCTGTCCGTATCAAACCCTAATGGAAGCAACCATGTTGGGTTGGGACCATTCTCATCAAAGGGACCTCCTCCTTCACATATTAACACGTACCATTTTTCTCACGAAAAATATCATTTTCCGTTGCTGTTTGGCTTCCTAGTGGATGTGAAGTATTCACTCAGAGCCACTGTTGCAGTGCCAAACTCTTGAATCCCATGTTGTTCCGTTAGATCTTCCCTCAATAGAGTCGACTAGTATGCTTCAAATTGACCCTTGACCCTTCAGAACAGTGTTTAATCAAACTCCTAAAGCTACTAAACCAATTCAAGTTTTTATCTGTCATTAGATGGAATTACCTTAGGAGATATTTCATTTTTACGACGACCCAACATTGGTTGCAATGAGAATTCGCCCTTCGAAATCACAAAACGATGAAGCAAATATCCATATACCCACATTTTACTGGATGAACTGATAGATGAACCAGAACTTTCTAAAATAATATAATGTGCAATGTGCATGAAAAATGGTTTTGTTGACCCTTGTTCTATATGGGCAGAGTTAGGTGCCTTTGCGTAACTTTGGCTTTTGCTATTGCAAGTCCTTGCAGCATGCTGAAGAAAGCGAAACCACCATAATGATGTGATTGCTAACCAAAGAAAAGTGTGCTGTTCTATGTTGAGGATGTGAACTACTACCTAACAGGCTAACACTAACCAATGAAGACAATCCACCATGCGCCCACAGGAAGTGATGTGGTCATCGATCATGTGATCGCTGAAAACCTTGCAAATCATCTTTATCACCCCTTTTCCAAGATTAAATGTATATCCCCCACCAAATGGGCCTGATTGTTGACAAGAAATAGTACCAAATTGATGTCTCACACCATCGTCAAGCTCTCCTTTCGACAGCTTAAATTAATAAGTAAAGGGAGACTACACGAATATTGGGTATATTGAAGTACCGTAGGCAAGCGATGTGAAATATTTAAACACGCCCTCTCACGTGCAACCGGATTTAGAAAGGCACGTGGAATTGATGAACAGGGAGCCTCACAACGAAATAAATTAGAGGTGAACCTGGATCTAATACCATGTAGGATTGTACAATCCAAAAGGCTTAATCTAATAGGTGGAGGGAGATACATGTGTATTGATATCCCATGTATGAACGATGCAGGATACTTTAAGAGATCTAGTGGTGTCATTTTCAGATAATTTAATAAATTCGCTTAAGAAAATGGTAATTCTCATATTTCATTTTTTGCATTGTGAAATAATATTGGATATTGAGGTTGGCTCAATGGAAACGTGGATAAGTAAGAAATATCTAAGGCATAGTCTTGTAGCATTTTAAGGAATTTCCCTGCGAGGAAGATAGTTTATACCATCATGGCTTATTACACTTGGGAAATAGCCTTTAGCGATATCAAGATAAAGGAATTTCCCTGCGTATACTTCAAAGATATTTATGTCATCACGGGCTTATTAATTGGGAAAGAAGGTATAATAGAAGAACATTAAAAGCACAAAGTACAATAGAGAGGAAAATCAATTAACAAATATGACATTAAAAAAATGTCTCAATGACAGACTTCGACATATTCATTATTGAAACAAAAACCGAAATGTGAGTTAATATCATTAAAATTAATTAGTTGGTAATTCGATTTCAGCCTTTTTGAAAAGTCTTTGATGACTATACCATAATCTCATAGTGATGATATTGGGATATGTTGCGTCGGCTCTCCTATAGTATCATGTGGGCACTCAAGCGTGTTGTGCATGGCCCATCCCATTGATATGGTGGGTCATGCTGGTCCATCCTTGTTGCGTAGGACACTCGTGCTCGTGCTCTTGTCGACTCTCCTTAAGTTACCAATTTGCCTTTTTTGAGCCAAGATGGTATCAAGTACAGTAGGTGGTGTGCAGCCCCGATTATTTTCTTATGTTTCTTTTTTTAGTTTAAATTTGGAATAAGTGAATTGGAAGTTTTAAAACTTGTCATGAAAGGTAATTTAATTCTAAAATTTTCAAAAATTGCAATTATGTCATAACCTTTATCACAAAAATACAATTAAGTCCTAAAACTTTCAAAAAGTGTAATCAAGCTTTAAAACTTGTCAAATTGTTTCAATCAAGTCATTCAGTTGATTGCACTTTTTGAAAGTTTTAGAACTTGATTGCACTTTCGTGACAAGTTTGAGGACTTGATTGCATTATTTGAAAGTTTTAGGATTCGATTTCACTTTCATGGCAAGTTTTAAGACTTGATTGCACTTTTTGAAAGTTTAGGGCTCAATTGCAATTTTGTGACAAGTTCTAGGACTTTCAATACACTTATCCCTTTAAGTTTTCTTGGTAATTGACTTAATCAAATGACTAATTCAATCTTTCAGAAAAGAAATATTATTGTAATGGGATATTACAGAAAAAAAAAACATTATTCATAATTTGAAGTTGCCGTCACGTACAATAGTACATAACAGTTTTACATATATAGATCAAGAATTTTGCTGAAATTTTGATTTTGCAAGTAATGTTTTGAAAAAAAAAATGCAATTTCAAGAAAAAATGATTCAATTTTCATTGGTTGGATGGATCTTAAAAAATGAGCAAGAAATCGTTTTTTTTTTTCAAATTTGTCATGAAAAAAGCTCAAGTTATTATTATTATTTTTACAAACAAAACGTGTTCGAATATCAAGAGTCCTTAATCCGTTTCAATTTGGTAGCGATCTTGATTCGGATGTCAGGTTTTCAAGATCGAGCAACGCCACATCCCCCCCCCCCCCCCCC
>BCNH02000007.1:4321893-4340319 GCA_001662345.2 Metrosideros polymorpha var. glaberrima | reverse complement strand
ATCAACCCTAGTTAATCCAACTATCCATAGTTTATCCAAATCAACCATAGATAACTCTATCTTGCATCTAAGGTACACCCTAAGTGAAATTAACAACCTAATCGAGAATTAGGGAGTTAACTCACTGTTTAACGGCGGCGACAATGACGGCAACGACGCGAAGGCGGCGGTGGCTTGGCGATAGCGCGTAGACGGAAAATGGGTATTAACGGCGGCTCGACTCAGCGCGGCGTACGGACGGCGGTTTGGTATGGGCTCAGCGTGGCAACACGGCTTGGCAACGACGGCCTAAACGTTGGCGTCAAGGGCACGGCTTCAAGGTACGTCTTGGATAGTGCGGTGGCAAAGTGAGGGAGGTGAAAGAAGAAGGAAAAGGGGTGAAAATGGAGGAGAGAGGAGGGAGCTACGAATTTGAGAGGAAATGAAAGAGAGAAAGTAAGAATGAGAGAGAGAGAGAGAGAGAGAGAGAGAGAGAGAGTTGTCTTGCTATAACTCTTCCAAAGTCTTATCTTCCTCACCAAGTCTCACTTTGCATTAATGAACCTCATAAATGCAACCCCAAAAATATCCAACTTTGTCTTCTTGAATTCAAGACAATCTTAAGCAATAATTGAATAAGGAAAAGCAAGAGCGAGAGAGCAAGGGGGGATGGATTCGACCACAAGGGGGAAGGAAAGAAGAAAAAGCAAGACCAACATTAATCCATCTTGTTTTGCATCCATTAATGCCTCTTAAAGTCCAAGTTCTTCTAGAAAGGCAAAATGGTCTTTTCCACCCTTGGCACTATTCATACGGGCTTGCACTATTCACACGTGGCTTGGGCTTGAATTTTTGTGGGCCTAATGGGCTTGATATCCAATGGGTTCTTCGTTTAGGCCTAAAATGGGCTTTCGGGGGCAAAATGGTCATTTCCTATTATAGGGCCTCTTGGTGGCCGAATTTAATAGAAAATAGGTCCGTCAGTTCGTGCCAAGTTCGTAACGTCTCTTTGGTTCTCAATTTTCGGCTTACTGTCCCTTATCCGAAAATTTAGGATTTATCGATAAACTTTGAAATATCGATAACAAAACGTCCAATACCCTTCGTCGAATTAGAATTCATGGTTAAAAATCCATCGCATTCGATCTTGGTACATTGGTCGAAAATTGAGGATGTCACAATACGTCTTTGCCATTAAATAATAAGATTGAAAATACAACTGAAACCCCTAATATATAACTATTATATTGTCGCTTTAGAGCATACATTCAACAATCTCTCACTTGCACTAAAGCCAACTTGTCTGGTACCGCAAACCCATTTTGTCAATGTATCTTTCAAAAGAAGACTGAGGCAATGCCTTAGTGAAGGGATCTGCCACGTTTTCTGCTGAGGAAATTTTTTTTTGCAAGGCAATATCATCTCTCTCAACAATCTCTCTGATGAAATGGAAGCACCTTTCAATGTGCTTGAATTTCTGGTAAGACTTGGTTCTTTAGCTTGAGCTATTGCCCCATTGTTACTCAATGGAAGGAACTACTCCAAGTTCATATCTTCATCCATGCGGCTTCCTTCGTTGCTTCAAAAGCGACTCCATACTCTGCTTCTGTGGTGGAATCGGCAATTATGCTCTGTTTGGAACTCCTCCAACTAACTGCACCACCAATGAGTGTAAAAACAAACCAAATGTAGACTTATAGTGATTAGCATCTAATTGAAAATAGAAATCAGTATAAGTTTCAACTTTAAACTCTTCTTCTCCATATATCAAGAATAAATCCTTAATCCTTCGCAAGTTTTTAAGGATATTTTTGATTGCTATCTAGTGTTCTTCCCTTGGATCAAACTATTATTTGGTAGTAATGCTTACAGCATGCACAATATCAGGTCTAGTTCATAGCATAGCATACATTATGCTTCCAATAGAGGATGCGTAAGGTATCTTTGTCATTTGCTCTCTTTCTTCATGAGTGTTGGAACACATCTCCTAGGAAAGGCGGATTCCATGCCTAAAAGGCAATAATCATCATTTGGAACATTGCATGTTAAAACGTGTTAACACTTTGTCTATATACGTAAATTGTGATAGGTTAATCAATTGTCTTGATCTTTCTTTATAGATCTTGATACCTAAAATAAATGTTGCATCTCTTAAATCTTTCATGAAGAATTTTGGTGACAAAAATAGTTTGATCGATGATATCATTGATACATCATTCCTAATCAAAAGTATATCATCAATGTATAGAAGTAGAAATGCGATTGCGCTCCTACTGACCTTCTTGAATACACAAGGTTTATCCAGCTTTTTTATAAAGCCAAACAATTTGACTACCTCATCAAAGTGGATGTTCCAACTTTTAGAGGCTTGTTTGAGTCCATAAATGGATCTCTTAAGTCTACACACCTTTCAACTTTCACCATTGGATTCAAAACCCCGTGGTTGTATTCTTATGCCTTGAACTGAATTGGCAAGATAAGCAAATTTGTTTATTTTTCACGCACTCAAATTCAATATTTTTTATTGCATGTTAAGACATCTGCATATTTAGAAGATTGTTTCATCATCATAAAAAAATGGAAAGATTGTTGGGAAATCACCTATGTAGTGATTGTTGGAGAATCCTCTACATTGTTTTAACAATGACAAAGACAATTAAAGACTACCAACATATGTATTGGTTGGGTAATACTAGGTAATATATGCGCAAGCCAAAATGCAAATATTGTCATAAACAGCACCAGATGTTTGATCTGCCGATGTTTGAGATGAACAAGATATCGTGTGATGAAGATGTCTACAAGTTGGATCTTCAAAGGTGAACATTTAGAAGGACCTTAATCGAGGGTGAACAAATCGAGAATAACGGGGATGTTCATCATGACTTGAAGGTACAAAGAACGGATGAACAATTGGATGGACCTGGTGATGATGAATAAGGATAGAACAAGAATGTTTGTAAAGCTTGGAAAGACCATGAAGATCAATAGTTTTGTGGAATCAAGATTGCCAATATGCTTGGAAATACTAGAAGAAATATCAGTTGAGTGCAAATGTTTGTGACGATCTTTAAGGACCAAGGGATATCCATGGTGTGATCCATCGAGAGAAGATCACTAAGTGTCCTCGAAGAATTTATGTAAATAGTATCAATGGACGCAAAGATCAGCTAGAGCCAATGTTTGTATCGAGGTTGAAACAACATATCGTTGGTGATGTCTGTTGAACAAGCATATGAATATGTTCGAGAATATAGCCATTGAAGGGTGGATCTGCACAATGGAAGATCAGGATGTCTATCGAGAAGTAGGAAACAAGCGATTAATAGTATTGTTAGAAGTAGTCAGCGTAAAAGTAGTAGCTATAGTACTTATTTCCATAAAGTCTGCAAATATTCAGGAAAATGAGGTATATAGGCAGTTTTGTTCTCTAATAGCGGCACCAATGAATCTCTAACGGTTAAAAGATCTCTTGAAGCATCTCCAACGGGAAGATTGAAGATGTCTATTTAAGATAAGAGCTTCTAGGCCAAAATATTAGAGAACATAGTGTGGAATCCGAATATATGCTCTAAGTTGCTCCTCTTGTTAATATTTCTTTGTTCTCTTCGAAAGATCGTTTTTGGGATAGTCTTTTCGTAGGGTAACTGTGCAAGAGATAAAGTATGAAAGAGTAAGTGCAGCAGCTGAGTCTTGATAGTGGGATCTATCATGTAACATGATCAGTGCTTGCCAATCGTAACTTGTTTAGCAGATTACTAGTGCAATCCAGCCCAACTTGTGGCTGTTAGTCTTAAGAGTGAACATAGACTTGGGGATAAAGCCAAATCACTATACATCCGGTTGCATATCTTCTAATCTTTTCTCTATTAGCATCACATGTTTGTTATTATCACTATGTATCAAATAGCAATACAAGCACATGATTGAGTTGATATTTGACCTGATATTTGAAGTTGAACTTGTTATATTTCACAAATGTTGTTTATAAGTTCTCAAACAACCTATTCACCCCCCTTTTAGGTTGTAATGTTAGCCCCAACAAATAGTCATCATTTGAAAGGTATGTTTTTCCAAAAGTACATCAGAAGTATCAAAATTTGTGTACGATGTTCATTTTAATGCCAAAACTTTTTTTCAAATTACTTAAGTATCAATTTTTTTAAAAAAATGATCACTTAAGTGCCAAAATTAGAGAAATTTTTTGCACTTAAGTGATTGTTTTTTTAAAAAGTTGGCACTTAAGTGATTCAAAAAAAAGTTTTTGCATTAAAGTGAGCGCCGTACACAAGTTTTGACATTTTTAGTGTCCTTTACCCGATGTTTTGGATGCTAAAAATCATCATTCTTAAGATCATCAAATTGAATCATAATAATTAATCACATTAATCATTGACTCATCGTTCAATCGCACCAATCATCACATAGCTCCATTCAATCATTAATCAAGTTATGAACAGTGCAAGCAATTATTATGAAAGTAAATCATTTATGATTATTAAACTATGTTAAATAAAATTTTTAACATAATAATATAATTACGAAAAATTTCAAATAAGGGCCTGAAGTGCTCTCGTTTTTTTTCAAATAAGAGCCCGAAGTGGACCTCATTTCAAATAAGGGCCTGAAGTAGCCAAATCATCCCAAAAAAAGGCCTGATTGGCCGGTGACTATTTCGGCGACTATTTTGACCATCAAAGAAGGGTATTTCGATAAAAAAAATTACTTATTTTTTTTACTTTTATTTTTCTTATTTTTTCTTTTTTCTTTTTCCTTTTTCCCTCCCCTTCCCCCAGCCAAGTCTTTGGCCAGCCTTTGGCAGCCCTCACCCTCGCCAGTGTCGAGCTAGTGCCGCCCTTGCCCGATCCGACAAGGGTGAGGGTTGCCCTCGCCAAGGCGGGCGAGACTCACCGGCATTGGGCAAGGGCAGCCCTTGCCGAAGGCCAGCAATGACAATAATGGTTAGGGGTGGGGGAGGGGGAGGGGGAGAGAAAAAGAAAAAGGAAAAAAATTCAAAAAAAGGGTAAATGACCAAAATGCCCTTCAATTTAGCAAAGTCAAACCTTTTTTTTTAAAGATTATATGACCACTTCATGTCCTTATTTGAGATAATTTGGCCATTTCAAACCGTTATTTGAAATAAGGTCTACTTCATGCCCTTTTATTGAGAAAACGATGGCACTTCATGCCTTTATTTGGAATTTTTTCATATAATTATGATAATTAAATATCGATATAATAAGCACAATCATTCTTTGACAATGTTGATTTGCTCTTAACGTTATTAAAAGTGCAAGGGTATTTGTGGAATATAAAAATTAAGGCTATTTCTAGTTGAATAAAATGCCTATTCCTTGACCCTCTCAATTAATAGTTTTTTTTTTAAACTTTAACTTTGAGTTTGAACGAAACAAAGGAACGACTGTTTCATCAAGAATAGACCGGGAATTAAATGATTCTCTCTGGAAGAAACATGCCAATAAATAACTGGCGTAAAAGAAACTTGGGCTCTCGTGCAAAAGTGTTGTTTCCCATTTCTCTGTCCTTTTGTGAGGAGGAAAAGAAATTCGATCGTATTACAATAACAAGATAGGGCATCATGTGACCTTAATCTCAACATTTTTCCTGTGGTTTAAAGTGAATATCGAACGGGCTGAGCTGGGCCATGCCTACGCTGCCCAGGCCAGCCCACAACGTAAAGTTTACGTATGGCATGACTGGACTGATTAAAGTTGGGCGGACTGAACTTTCTCATGCAAGAGCGCCTCATAGGATGTCAACCATTTGGTTCGATTCGGTTCGGTTTTCTGAAAATTTGAGCTAAACCAATAGGATGAGTAGCTGAATCAAAATGAATCATGACCCAAACCGAACTAAAATTTCAGATCAGTTTGGTTCGGGTTTTTAGTTTTAGGAATGGAGAAGAGAGACGAAAATTAGGGTTTAGGGCGATTTTGAGAGGAGTAAGAAAGAAGAGAGATTTTCAGTTGGACATTCAGTTTTTATTGAGAATTTTGGTTGGATTTGATTAACCGAACTGAACCGAAATAATCTAAATCGAAAAAAAAAACAGTTATTTTTTTATTATTCGAACCAAATCGGAAATGCACAAAATTTCTATTCGGATCGATTTTTTTTCTTTGGTTTGGTTCGGTTCAAACACCCTACATCATATAAAAGCCGCGCCTAGGCTTACACATCTTTCACGTCTAGGCAAGCGTTGGTGGACTGAGCAAGTTGTCCACCTATTATAAGAAAACATTTTCCTAAACACGATTACTTGTATCTTTTATAAAAATGAATGAAATAAAAATAATTGCATCATACAAGAAGATGTTTAAATTTTTTTTTGTCTATAATGAAAAATAATCATTAACTAATTATTTTAATACAAATAATCTTTTTTAGGAAAATATTTTTCAAAACATTCATTTTATGCCAAACAAACGCACCCTTATATTAGAAGTTTTTTTTATTCTACCATAAACTTCCATATCGATCATTGATTAATTACTAACAAAGCACCACCGTAATCATTGATCTAACCCTAAAGTTCATCGAATATATAACCCTAAATCTTAAATAGAGCTTAAAATGCCACGGTAAGCACGAAACAAGAAAGAAAAGGCAAGACACTAGCCAAAACGAGGGGGAAAAAAGAGAGAAGGTTGCGTAGCGACTATGATATGGGCAAAAGCAGGCCGTCTTGCGTAGATTAAGGCACAAACCTTACCAATCTATTGTTATTGGCTCAAAACTTCATTTTAACTATGATAAGTCTAATGTCCTTCAAAAAAGAGTATGAGCTTCTTCTATGATTAATAAAAAGAAGAAGAATATAATTGATGATTATCAATAATGATAATAATTGCGTTCCCTTTGCTTTTTAGGTGATGCATTACTGTTCCATAAGAAATATTTTAGTATTTAGAGCTTCTGAAATAGTAGTGCGAGAATACATTTTTTGCTAACTAACTAAAGCACAATACCTATTATAAAAAGTCGAACCATTCAAAGAACCCTTGGCTATTTACTCAAATATAATTGAATAATACTCTTTTTTTTACTTCCTCTTATTCCTAATCTTCGAGTTGTCACCTATCTAATCTGTTTTACAATATAGAACTGCAGGGCAAAACTGAAAAGTTTCGAATTGCTGGGGTAGAACTGAAAAGTTGAGGAGAATTCCTAATTTAACTTGTATATTTTCATCCGATTTCATATATTTTAGTAGTAAAAAGAACACAAACAGAGAGGGAAAGAGAAAAAAGAAGGGCAAAGATCGAAACTAAACTCTGGTCCCGTAGAACTGCTGGGGTAGAACGGAAAAGTTTTGAAACCTCAGGGTTGAACTGAAATACTTCAAAGTTCGGGGAGCAATGGGCAAAAACAGTTGGCGTCGTTAGAAAGAGGCGGTGACAGTTGAACAAAATGCAAGTCCATCTCCAAACTTCGCAACGAAAATCAACTTCCGGTTACTCGTAGTCACTTCGTCTTCTCCAGGTCTTTCTCCCTCCTTCACATATCTTTGCTGCAACTTCTTGTTTCAATGGCTATCATATGAAATCATCTTGCATTATTCAATTCTTTCGTTATATTCGATTGCAGAAAGTGGTTTTCACAATAGAATCATGGCGGCCCCGGATCCAAACGGTCGGTCAAGGGAAGGCAACAGAGATATTGATGAAGAAGTTGACGAAGTGAGGCACAAGTCTTATTATGTTTCGAATTAATCTCTCACACCGCATTGCATCAAGATCGCTGAGTTTCTTCGAATGAAACAGGGTTGGTCCTTAATCTCATTGCGTGTTCTTTTTCCGTAGGTCCACAAATCGATAGAGAGGTGCATTCAGATGTACATGGACCGTGAAGAAGCAGCCCGTGAGTTAGAAACTCATTTCGGGACCGACCGCCGTCTCACACGTCTTGGTGAGAGATCATTTTTTTTTCTCTTTCGGTGTGATCAATGGTCAATGCTAAGAACTAGTCCGGTTGAGTATCCTGAATGATTCGGTCCTGTTTACCTGCCGTTTCTTGTATGGGTTATATCTTGATACGAAGCTACTGAACTTCTCCTTCTAATTCCAGTTTGGGACAAATTGCAAGAAGACAATCCGGAGTTTTTCCAAGCTTACTACACAAGGCTAGTGTTGAAACGACAGATTGAAAGGTTCAATGAATTGCTCGAGCAACAGCATCAAGCCATGCGAGCCATGAATATTCCTCTGGTGCCTAGTAAGGCTCTCATAAGACCGCACTCCATTAGTACAGAACTTTACGGTTTAAATGCATAGCTTCTATTCCTTCAGGGCGTATGGTATCATGTATACTAACAAAAGAAAAAGCCCATGGAACTCGGTTCTTACACTATATCATAAAAGCAAAAGCTTGTTGCCCTCTCAAGATGACTAAAAAATTTTGGGTCTTGTCGAGTGCTCTTCTAAGCGTGCGCATCTGTTTATGATTGTTCGCTTCTTGAAGCCGTTTTGCATAGACCTTGAAGTTCAGCCTATGAATTTTCTCTCCCATAAAATGTGCCTCTAAATGGGTGTCTGGTATCCATGTCTGCAAGATTAGACGGGTCTTTGTCGCATGTTGAATTCTTCGCTATGTGAGGTTTTAATTGTTCTTGCCCTCCTTTCATGGTGCAGCGGAGCAACAAACGTCAATGGAATTGGCAGAGACAGCTCCACAGGCTGGTTCTTCAGTGAGCATAACGGCTGATTCTTCAGTGAGCATGACAGACAATGAGAATGAGTAAGAAACTCAAATCTTGCAATGTTTCTGTATCTCATCTCCCCGAGACAATATTTTGGGTTTCATCATCTGCAATTTCTTTTACCTTTTTCTCCACAGCATCAAACAATCTGGTGATTAGCTTAAGTATTCATCTCAATCTGAAAGCTTTTACCTACTTAATAGGATTCTTAACTCTAATTACCTGCTTGTGAGAATTATTTAACTTTGCAAATTCTGTCATCTACACCGGTTTAAATACAAGCATCGTTCGGGCTGCAAGTGACATTGTTGGCTTATGGCATGAGGCATGGCTTAATTTCTTTGCCTCGTCAAATCTTGCTTCACAGGACATGAATTTCTTTTTGATAGGAACTGTAAGTTTAAATGATCGTAAGTTCTTTCCCTGATAAAACACATTGGCGGAAACGACATGATAGTCACGGTGTGCATTCTTGTCAACACTTTGATCTTCAAGTTGTGATGCTGACCAGTGCTCACGCTTGTGCTTGAAATATGAGCAGAGCTGAATCAAACAAGCAACCGGCCAATCCTATCAGCTTTGTCAGATCAGAAGAGGTGGCTGGGTCCAATCCAAATCTCGTGCCTGGTGGTGGTCTTGCTCAGTCTTCATCGGAAGGACAAGGAATGAGAACAAATGTTGCATTAGACACTGCACATATGCCGAGTTCGCAAGCCTTGAACCTTATCGCAGGTGTCCGCCACACTGCAAACTTCAGGGGGCCTTCTCAACCATCTTCTTCAAGGGCTCGAAGCTTGAGCCACTTGGATTCAAACCCTGAAGGTATACATGAAATATAACGCTGTTGAGCTAGATATTGCACGTCATAGCTCTTACTTGGTTTGGAGTTTAGACTGGTGAACCTTTCCTGCAAAGGTTTGATTGGGCATATTACTTGTCAGCATACTTGCATGGACATGGTGGTTTTGTTCACCAGGGCATTCAACTAATGGTGCATCGGATCTGATCAAAGCTAGTAATATGATATTAATCCATGTATCAATTAGTACATCTCCTTCTACATACAGACACGGTTTGCCATTTACAGAATTGAGACGTCAGCGGCAATTCCATTCCGTTTTGTGTTCTCCAAACAGAGATTCTTTCGGAGTCATTGAAAGCCTTCAATTTTTTGACTTTGTTGTTTGTACTTGGAAGGTCCTTTGTGCTTTATCTGTTCCTGCGTACTTTAAAAACCATTTGAAGCCATTGCAAAAGAGCGTGCATGTGCTTTGATACTTTTCAATGTATTCTTGGTCATGATAAACGAGTTTTTTGGCAGCTTCCGATCAGAAGGATCCTGCTAATTCGGCATCAGGTCCCGGCTCTCCGTCTGCGGATCTCTGAGTGAAGTGGTATTGGGCGTCCCTTATCAATATCAGTGTCTGGTGGAATGTTTGCTTTGTAGGGGAACTCATGCAGGGTGGAGAATAGTGAGGACTATGATGCTTGTATGGAAGAATGTAAGACACCAACTCGTGTCTCATCGTTGGATGAACAAACGAATTTTCATTACATTCGGGAATTGAGCTTTTGTAATTGTACTTCACATTTTATGCTCTGATATGATGTGGAAATTTGGAACCTGTTAAGTAGAGAGGATTACTGTATTTCTGAAGATGATCACTTTTATCTTGTTTTTAAGATCAAAGTGAAAGATTTACAAATTTGATTTTGTCTATATCCGTTTATGCAGTAGTTAAACTAAATTACGATGTTTACGCTTTTGTGCTGACAATCGAATTAAATAGTAAGCCGAAACTAAAATAGTCATGTATTAACTAATATAGCTTCGTGGGAACAGTGTGTATGAACTCGCCGAGATCCAGATATCCATAAAATAAATGAACTTTAATTAAGGGTAAAACCAGCAACCAATATCTGGTATCCTGAAAAAACTGCATGCTGCAGGAGAATCCCAAAGGCAAAAGCGTGACTGTTTTAGATTCCACGACTCATAATGCTGAAATTTCGCTAAATCCATTTGAGGTCTTCAACTTGGTATTTAAACAGGAGGAGTACCAAATCCATAAACTTGGCAGGACATGATATTTACATTGTTGGCTTGCAAGGAGTATAATAGAATCCCGGTTCAAGGTAACAAAGGTGTAAGGGGGAAAAACCTAAAACAGAGATTTGATGCACACAACTAACTGAAATAATTTAAGAAGCATCGTCACCAGTAGTCATTGCATGAGCATGCTCTGTCCATGAATGTTTGGAGATATACTTGATACAGAATGACAATCTCCGCAAATGTGAAGATTCGTAAATACCCTGATAGATTTCAGAATGACAAGGCCAAAAATTAGGGTGATTTTTCCACTATGCTGGAGCAAATATTGTTCCTTTTGTGCCTCCTCCACATCATGAAGAACAAATTCAGTAGTCGGAACATAACCGAGTTTCTTTAGTTATTAGCCAATTGGTCCAGTTTGTTCTAGCCCACATAGACCTTGTGAACTATTTCCTTCACCTGAATCCAGCTACAATTAGCTTCCTTTGTAAGATTTTTCAATTTCATTTTCTTTCTGATTGCTGCTGCATATTCCCACAGATCTGCTAAGGCATACATTTCTGATAGCAAAATATAAGCAGCAGGATTGTCCGGTTACTGCCAAAAAATCACTGCTCCAGCTTGTTTTTGCAAGTGCAACATTACTGCAAACTTGGCAAGCTCCAAGAAATGTACGGCAAATCAGTGTATCGGCCCTGAAACACATTGAATTTATAAACTGAAGGGCTTCGACGAGGGATTCAGATTTGCCCAATAAGTCCACCATGCATGCATGATGTTCGATTCTGGGCATGATCCCATGTTCCATGTACATTGACCTAGAGTGTTTCCATACACCAGAAATCAAATCCACATGGCTACAAGAGGATAATACAGCAACAGAGGTGATCTTTTTTGGCCTCACACCGGCCTCAAGCATATTATGGAATGTGCCCAGAGCTCTTGTTGCAAATCTATGTTTTGCGAAACCAGTAATCATTGAAGTCCAAGTTATAATAGTTTTCTCTTTTGTCTCACCAAAAACTTGGAAAGCAGCATAATAATATTTTTCTCTTGTCAAACTGAAAAGTCGAAAAGCAGCTTCTAGGTTTCCACACCTTATATACATAGAGATCAAAGCTATGGAAATGCAATGATTTGCCTGGAGCCCTGATTTTACCATCCTCGCATGCATTTGCTCTTTCTTCCAATAGTGCCAATACAGGCAGCTCCACTCAAGAGGCTGGCAAATGTAAAAGCACTCGTTCCAATTCCTCTCTCCTCAATCTCATGTAGCTGTTCAAAGGCTTCATCGGACTCCAAAATTTTGGCATAGGCATCCACAAGGGTATCATAAGAAATCAAATTCTTTTCAAATGGTGCATCAAAAGCTCTCTGAGCGTCTTCAATGTGGCCCGACCAGGAATACATGCTAATTAGAGGCAAAGCCCAATTTTATAGCTAGCGAACATAATTGTATCCCCATATCTACATCACAAATACTGGCACATGCCTTGAGATCACTAGCAAATCTGAAATGGTTTGGCCGAACTGGACCTTTTTCATTTCCCAGAAGAGTTTGCTAGCCTCCTTACTCTCCAGTTTGTGCATATCATGTTATGACCTTGCATCTGATCAAACACCTTCATGAATCATGAACTGCGATCCCCTAGCTACACACTTCACATACATGTCCACCATACTGCATCAAACAGACATTCTAAGCCAATCTAGACCGTATAACCAAGTATTGCAATTGCACCCCAAGCTATAGTAACCAACTCCGAACATGCCCCCAAAAAAGCTGTGGGTATAAATCTATCTGGCACAGACTCACCAGCATATCCAAAAACAAATCAACAGCTTTTTTTTTTTAAGACAACCTGACTGAGTACATCTTGTCGTCATCAAAGTCAACTACATTCCCTCTCGTGCATTTTCTCAAACACCTTACGAGCTGAAACCAAATCAGTACCACCCTTCGCAAACATGTCAATCAATGCACACCCAAAACACACATAAGAATCAGATAACCCCTTTTCATTATAAACCAGAAAACTGTATCACCAATTGATGCATCCTCCGGAACCGAACAAGCCGAAATAACCACCGCCAAGACATAATTGTTAGGTAAAAACCCATCTTCAAACTCCATGTAATCATTGGCATAACAACAGTTTATGGAACTTGAAGAAACCAAGTCCCTTTTCTGGACCCATGTCCCTAAAAGTCCTCTCCGCCTCAGCTCAGTCATTGCATTAGTAGAGACTGATGAGGAGAGAGAAGGTGAGGAGGTCGGGATGGGACCCATCACGGGACATGAGGTCGGGGTGCGAGATTTTTGCTCCGCGGAGGTGGCCGCCATCGAGGTGGGTGATCAGACGGCGGTCGAGAGGTTTTGGCGGGAAGGAGAGAGCTTGATCTTGAACGGTGGAACGAAGTGAGGCAGACTCATTGCTCCATACAAGACGAGCTTGGTCTGTAATTATCAAGAGCACTCACGAAACAAGAAATGTAAGTATATAGCCATGAGTCAAGTCTTCCACAAAAGCACAGGAATTAAACAAAGGATGCACGATTCTATGTCTATGATAGAACTACATTTATTTTGCATTTCATTCATACATGGAGTATAAAAAAATGAGACAGTGCACGATTTCGTAATTTCATTGCTATGCTGACATTGGTATCTGTTGGAATTTGTGGGAGCACCAGCTGAAGTTGAGAATGATTCAAGTTCTATTTCAGTGTCGACATCATTATTTGGCTTCTTGGACGGACACAAAAGCGGCTTCGAGGGCAATCGCAATTTATCAATATCTCCTTCAAGCATGTCTAGGACTCTACTCATTGATGGCCACTCATCGGGGATAAATTGTATATACCAAAGGGCAACTATTACCATCTTTCTAGTTATCTCTTTTTCCCCTTCTACTTCTTCCATTTCGACCTCAGTTCCTCTACTAAGTTGATCATAAACCCATAGAGGGAAATAAATTTGACTTGAACGGTCAGCATTTACATTTCTCCTCTTACCGGCCATTTCCATAAGCAACATCCCAAAACTATAAACATCAACTTTATAAGAGACACCACCAATGTCTTTATAGAATAGCTCTGAAGCCATATATCCGAAGGTTCCTCTTTTAGCAGTTAATTGCACTATACTATGATCCACAGGATAAAGTTTTGCAAGCCTGAAGTTAGAAATTTTCGCAATGAAATTTTGATCTAAAAGAATATTGTGAGGTTTGATAGCAAAGTGTAGAATTTGCATGTCTCATCCCCGATGTAGATAATTTATCCCTCTAGCCACACTAAGAGAGATCTCACATATTTTCTTATAATCAAGAGAATAGGCGCCATCTTTAGGGAAAATGTGCTTATCTAAAGACCCATTTGACATGAAATCATACACGAGAGCTTGCTTAGAGTTGTGAAAGCAATAACCAACAAGTTGCACCACATTAACATGGTGGATCCTTCCTATTATAGCCACTTCGCTTATAAAATCTTGGCCATTAGATTTTGGTTTGTTCAAAATCTTAATAGCAACCTCGTTGCCACTTCTAAGTATTCCTTTATGCACATAACCATATCCTCCTTCATCTAATTTGTGTTCGAATTTTCTTGTCATTTTCTTGATATCGGAGTAACAGTACCTTATAGGCAAAAAGTTGTTATGAGTTTGTAGGAATTCTTCAATGTTTCTTTCCATTGCTAGGTGCCTTTTCCTCCACTTATAGATTAAAAATATCAACACACATGGAGCTCCTAGTATGAATTTTGCTCCGAAGAAGTTGCTTGCAAGAAATTTTTTCCATAGATTAGCGTAGTGTAATAATTTTTTTTACACATAAAATGTATATATATTTTTTGGGGTAGAGTACTGCTTGAGATCTTCATAATTGTGAGGAGAAAAGGACTAGTCTTACCCAAGACAAAGACGAGATCCAAAACTACATGTACCGCAAATTCATTTGCCTTAAAATTATCTGTAAAATGTAAGAGAATTCGTTCAAGATGACTGAGAATGATTACTTAGTAGTAACGACCAATTAATGAAGAACTCAATCTGTTATTTAGCAGTTAAACAAAAATAATTAACGTCAAGAAATAACCCGAGTCAAAGATAAATTCATACAGTCACTGCAACGTACAAAGACACTTTTGTTCATTGAAAGTTGCAAGTGGAGAAGTCTAGAATAAAGAAGAGTGCATGAATTTCACTCTCCTATATAGCTCTCAGATCCAACTTTATTCTATTCACTCTTTTCTCTCTTGAAGAAAGACGATTTCGCCTTTTTTTCCCCTCTACATGCACAAAATAATTCATAACTTCACGAGTCACACGCGCGTAGTTCTAATTTACAAACATCATCCAATATGTGCGCAACTTCTTCATCCGCATCATAATAACGGCCATGAAAGAAACACTAGCTCCTATTAAATCTATCATTTTTCCCCAAGCAAGTAGAAGGAATAATGTCAAATCCACAAAAGCTCCATGGTTTGCAAAATAGAAAAAAGAGACCAAGAAATCTTACTAATTGTTTTTTGCTTATGACCCAATTTTTTCTATAGGGTATTTAAAGAAACTAATGACTCAATATGTAGATCCCAGGTATTACAATATCTAATTGAAACTTGCCACTCTTAGTAGAGCTAGCATTTTCGAAAAGGAGGAAGAAGAAGAAAGAAAACTTCGAAAGAAAAGCTTCAGGGAATGTTGCTTACCGGTGAAATAGTAATCGCAATCCATCCTTAGGTATCTGAAATTTAAGAAGCAAAATCGAAATCTTCCTCCTCGCGGATAGGTTACCCGATAGGAGAGATTGAATTCGTCGGTCATCATGTTGTGGAGGTCCTTGTATGGTGAGCTCACGTGATTATACGGATGTCCTTCCTGCTCCCAGTTATAATCTGATGCAAATGCCATCATGGTTATGGTGCAAGAATTCTTATTGTCTTGTACTCGTAGATCAAACTCATATACCACGTAAGAGTACACCTTCAATTGGGAAAATTTTGGAGGTCTGTCGACAGAGTATGCTCCCTCGATACACGGTTTGATATCGACATACGAAACAGAAGCAACGGGCTGTGAGCACTTCATGAAGGTCACCACCATTGCTGAGGGATGATCATCATCAACACGGTACGAACTGTAGGTATCAAATTCAGTGAAGTTGGAGTGCGCCAATGAATAATGAGGGACGGATGAGCAATTACCCTTTTGCAGCCCATCGTCAACCAACGTGATATCACTGTAGAAACCGTAGAATTGATCATGGTCTGGATAGCACCTGTAAGTGATCAACTTCACATAATAATGGCCGGCAAACAGATACAGAACGGTGTGGTTATTTTCACAAGCTCGCTCATACTTAGAGCAGCCGCAACTTTTTGGGTCGCCTTTTAATCGAAAGGGATAGCTTATGTTGCGGATCTCACCGCAAGATGAAGCGGCACACAAGCAATTCATCTTCGCACTGCATCTGATCCCTTGCAATTGAACGTGCAATATGAGAAGTAAAACATGGTACATAAATATGGAGCTGAGAGAATTAATCATCTATCCACTGTTTGACCCGATGCAATGAAAGTTTTAGCTGATTTGTAACGGGATGAGGCTCAATGAAGGTATGCATAATACCATTGGAAAGAGTTGGGAGTCAGCGGTCATCGCAATGTCCAGGTCAAGCAATAAAACTAAGTCAAGACAAGAGATCCGGCAAACCTTGTATGAAACTCAAACATGTCATCGTCACCATAACTTGTCTTAACACTAATTCTGGCATTTCTGTTTGTCCTTAATATCATGCTCGATCTCGCTTATTTTATTCAAAATTTACGAGATATTCGTCTAGTATGGCAACCATTATTAACAATTCTTATCTAAAGCATCTCGACAACTCAAGATGCCAATATTGCGTACCGGTCTTAATTTCATGATTATCTTAGTCAATCCCCAACAATTTATTTTGTCATGGCCAACATCCTATACTTTGGTTTTAGTCCCTACAAAGTGGGAGAGAGAGGGACCTCGAATGCTGGCCATGGAAAAGGCTAAGAGGGGATGCGAATAAGCACAACAACCGTGTAACTCGTTAACAAATGTATAGGGGACAAATCTCGAACAAAGGCGCATTCGAATGACGTCAAACATCACCTCATTCAAAAGATGCAATTGCCGGGAATGTAATGGTAGCAATTTTGACATAATTACATGCCAATGATTCAATGACCTAAAGAAGATTCGAAAATGCATAAAAATGGCAAAAGAGAATTTAATGCAACATAGTTTAACGGAAACAGATTCAAACGATGAAATGCCAGCAAATGGTGCAATCAACAAGAGGTTTGTGAAAACATACATGTGGCTGATATAACATGTAAATCATGCGGTGAAAATGCTGTTCAACTACGGCAATTTATGCAAGTAGAGAAATGTGCGTCAAAGAAAAACATCCTAAAGCGACAAAAAAAAGAAAAGACAAATTTAACTTTCGTCGCCTTAAGTCACCTTTAAAGGCGACAAAATATAGTTCTTGCTCAACTTTCAATGGAGGTCGTTTGACACCAATCTAAGCACGCACTAGTCCGCTAAGGTCAGAGAAAGCAAGCTCGAGTTTGCGAAACTCCACTACTTGAGGTTGGCCAAGGCATGTAGGAACGACACCAATGATGATGGAGCTAGGCATGGTAGGACAGCTCCAGTGACGTTGCTGGTGGTGATGGCCAGCAACAATGGAGCGGTCAGCGTCAAAGGAAGTAAGTGAGGAAAAAAAAAAGAGAGGAGCAGATAGAAAATTAGTTTTACTTTTTATAGAGACCAATTTGAATTGAGTTGGACTCCCCGTCATCAATGATGTATAATTCCTGCTTGATTCAACAAACTTTTTTATGATTTTTTCATTTGTTTTCACACATTTGTTGGCTAAAGTACACTAAAAGTGCCACAATTTGACACAGATGGACACTTTAGTGCCACAATTTCTAAAAGGTACACTTAAGTGCCTTTTTTTTAAAAAAAAAAGTAGGACACTTAAGTGCCAACTCCGGCGAACCTTATCAGAAATCCGACGTGGTCTTAATTTATTAATTTTTTAAGTCTATGTGGCTCATCGAAAGGTTGACTCAGCTCCTGTATGCTAAATGTGATATCCCAAATTTCGACGATATGGAATAATGTAATATTCCAAATTTTCGACAGTATGAAATAATCGAAGGACGATCGTCGAAATTTATTTTAGAACAAAACGCGCGATCGGAATTGTGAACAAAATTTCAAAAAGGAAAGAAAGAAGAAAATGAAAACAAAAGCCGTTGCTCACGGGTTTCGAACCGCGGACCTCCGCTGTCTCGTGCGCGTCTCGTGCGCTTGCCACTCGGCTAAGGCACGACTGTTGGGATAGCAACGCCAAAGGATTTATTTAAAGTATACGGCACGCAAATAACAGAGGAGAAACAACCGAAACCGTTGCCTGTGAGTTTCGAATTCGGGACTTCTGACTGTGCCGTCTCTTACCACTCGACTGAAGTTCGAACAGTGAAACAGAAGCGCCAAAAGTTTTATTTAATGGAAACGGCGCGCGAGTAAGGGAGGTGGGGCAACTGAAGTCGCCGCCTCCAAGTTTCGAACCCAGGATCGGACCATTAGTTTCATTCCCGGATACCACTCGGCCGAGGC